>JAVJIF010031007.1:0-104350 GCA_038442645.1 Agave tequilana | reverse complement strand
GTTGTAAAAGAAAAGATTTCTATTTCTCTTACCAAAGTGAAAAAGAATTTTGTTTCTCATCCTAGTACTATTCCTTCTTTCGTTGTTTAAAATGATATTCATGTTTTGAAAAAGAAGATTGATTGTTTAGGCTCATCATTGAGCCAACGTACTTTTAATCATAGTAGGTTGGAATTCAGAAACATGCTCCACATGTATATACACACTTCCATGGCATACAACACATATGCACACCATGCTCATACCAATATGTATGCTAGAGTATATACTTGTACACATTGTGGTCGCAAAGGCCATTTGGCACAATTTTGCTATGATAGAATAAATATTTCTGCTGCCAATATTTGGATTCGAAAGAGTACTAACTCTCAAGAGCTTAAAAAGATTTGGGTACCAAAATTCACACTAATTATTTTTTATATAGGCGTGGACTCTCACATACTTGAGAGATTTGGTACCTGGTGGTTGTTGCAATTGAAACTTGATGGACATATCTATGGATGCATCACTATTAAGGAGTGTAAGTGGGATGGCCACTTTATTTTAGTGAAATGGAGATTAATTCTATTCGTGTTGATAACAATCTCTATTCTCTGCCTTATATTTAGTTTATGCATTAAATTAGATTTTAGCATGTTATGATTTATGTGTTCTGATTATATGTTTAGATGCAATTTTTTGTCAAAGCGTGTGATATACTTATATAGATTTTGAGAAACACCTGAATTTTGGCCTAACATGATTCATATTCTTTGTGTATTCAATTTGTTTAATTATATACGTATATCCTAGTTTTGATGATTCTTGCATCTGTACATGTAATTCTTTAAAATGCATTTATTTTGATATAACTTTTGAATAAATTTCTAGAGATACAAATTTGATTTTTTATGAGATTGTTTTCATAGATTTTGCTTCATGTATTTGTAAATTTGGTTAAAACTATGTGATATACATGTTGTATCCTTGAGACACTCGATTTTTATATCATATACTCTATTGTGTACTCAATTTATGTTTGGATATATATGTATGTTTTTAGTTTTGATAAAGTTTACATATCTTAAAGTTTATCTTACATCTTCATATACATATTGATAGCATGTTGGTGGATATATTTTGATGATTTGAGTTTATTGTCTCCCTTAATCTTGAAGTTTATCTTACATCTTCTTCTGCAATATTTGTTTCCTCAATATTTTTTGCAGGTGCTTATTCCCTTTCGATTCCCCCTTCAATATTTCTTTCACCTTTTTCTTCTTCTTCTTCTTCTTCATCTACATCAGTGATGTCTTCTTCTTCTTCATCCACATCTGTGATGCCTATTCTCTCCTTTTCCTCTCTAAAATATTAGAATATCTATTTAAAATCTGCAAGATAGGAAACATATATTAGATTTATGTTTTAAATATATATATATAAAAGCATTCCTTTTGTGAGGACTGTGACTTTAGTTATCATCGTTATAAAACAAGTATATAAGAAAATAATTGAGGGCTGCAACTATAACAAAGCACTGTAAATTTTTATTTTGTGAGGACACGACTTTGATCGCAGTTCTCATAAAGCAAATATATAAGAACATGATTGAAGAATTCGAACAAAAGACCAAAAATTTATGTTTTGTTAGGACTGCGACTTTGATCGCAGTCCTAATATATGCAAATATATAAGAAAATAATTGAAGACTGTGACTATAGCCGCCCTCCTAGCAAAACACTAGTAAATTGTGTTTTGTTAGGACTGTGATTTTGGTCGCAATCCTCATAAAACACTATACTCACTTTTTCTTCTTCAATCTCTGAAAAATTGACATCGACTAGGATTTGTTAATATTGTGCAGGTTTGATCTTACTATCCTTGGTGTTCTATCCTCCATTCCTCCTTTCGCTTGACAATTTGAACTCTTTCATAGAACCAATACTGCAGCAGACAAACAAGTCCTGATTAGTGATGTGATCAAGTATAATATATATGCAATTAACAACAATAAGAACAATAGTTTTAATTACACTTATCAGAATCTGCAATGAGCAACCTTGCAGCTCAGATGTATTCAGTTTGAAATTGTCAAGTGATTTCATGAGGAATTGCCTGCAACTTTGGCCTGAAATATTCTTTTCATCGGCTGTATATTTGCAATCTGCTCCACAATATACCAAGGGACAATGCATCTACTTCCGGGGAAGAATAATGTTGCTGTCATATACATGATTATTAAGGTCGTGAACTCTTGAGCTGATTTTCTTTGTACATCCTTAATAACTTCATTCAACGTAACATGTTTGCTCCATTTGCTCATCTCTTGTCAGGTCAAATTCAGATCTCCTTCTTTTTTCTACCAAGAGATCATTCAAAGTATTTTCAATTGATATTTTTGTTATAGTCTCAGATTCTTGAAATAGTGCTTCACAAAGACCCAATCTTTCAATGTACTAGTTTTACTCATTATGAAATCATCACCTTCTATAGGTAGACCAAATGTCAGTGCTACTTCTTCTATTGTGATTTGAATTCTTTTTCCTTCAATCTCAAAGCACTTTGAATTTCTCTTATATTGATCTACTATTTTAAGAACACTAGTATTGGTTTCAACCCTTTACCTTTTTCCAATATCTTCATTATAGAATGCAGTGAATATAGCATCAAATGTTATCTCCTTCATAGCATTTACAAAATAACATAATCTGAATTAATGTTCTTTCTGAATCTTCTTATCAATTCGAACATCCGCTTCAAGCTTGATCTGGATGGACGAATATTTGCTTCTTTTTAATTCATGAAGCACAAACATAAATTTTTTTGTTACTTCTACAAAACTAACAAAAGTATATTGAAACACAAGATATACTTTTAAATTTGTTCTTAATTATAGGAGTACGACTAAGGTTGCAGTTCATTAACATATTTTATGTCATCGTTTAATTAAAACTTCATCGTTTAATTAAAACTGTGATCAAGATCGCGATATAAGTTTTGTTATGTGATTATTTAATTAATAAAACTGTGACTAAGGTCGCAGTTCATTAATCTTTTGTTTTATGTGATCACTTATTTAACACTGCGACTAAGATAGCAGTCTAAGATTTGCTACGTAATCGTATTTAACAAACTGTGACTAAGGTCGCAATCATTTACTTAAGAATGCAACATTAGTTGCAGTCTAAGTTTTGTTTGTGTGATCAAGGTCACGTTATTAAACATTTTTGTTAATTAATTCTTTACTTATAACCGCGACTCAGCGTGATCGCGATGTCTATCTTGTTTGTTCGTGATCACTGCGATCATGATAAAAAAATATTGTTAAAAATGTATAGATTGGGTAAAATACTCTAAAAATGTAAATCAGAAGAAATCCTAAAAAAACCTTAAAAGGTAAATTTTCTGGAAATTTACCCTTTTTGAGTACCATTTTTCCTTCTCGGCATGGTGATTTGATCTTTTACTCCTCTGTAATTTGATGTAGATAAACTAAATCATTTTAGTTTGAATTTTTTTTATCTAAAATTCACTCATTTTTTTACGCTGAATCACATTCGTTGTTAATTTGGGGGTGAGGCGGTTCGTTCTCCAGGTTAAAAGTTAAAAGGGCTAAAATAGTCTTTTTCACATTTTCATGAATAAACCCCCTTGATACGTGTCTATAATCTAGCAGCCGCTTAGAAAGGCTCAGACGAAAAGAAAGTTGTAATTGAGATTTTTGCTAATTAATTTTTAATATAGGAGACCCAAGCGAAATCCCCCCTATTCTTTTTTGAATCAAGATCTATTGCCCACATTATTAATGTCTTTAGGGTCAGTCGTGATATGTATTTATGTGTGCGTGTAACTTATCTTTCAATTCAGCGACTATTTAGTGGAGAGGAGTACTACTCATCTAGCCTAAAATTAGAAAAGAAATTGAAGTTATTCATCATATCTCTTATTCACTTATTCCAACTTTTAGAGTGTATTTGTAATAAATTATATTAAATTCACGCATTTTCAGTCCATTGAATTTTGTGAAAGATAGAAAATGAGCCCATTTAAAGTGACCGGTCTAGGTTGTAACTTTTTTAAAGAAAGTTTAAAGTGATTTTTTTTAAAATCTCTGAGTCTCAAATCATATGCAATGTGTCATTGTTTAAACATAGGAAGACGGAAGATATTCTTTTTCAAAATCGAGTGAAATAAAGTTTTCTCTTGTGATTTCTTCACTTAAAAATGTCCATCTGTCGTCTTCATCTGCGAGAGAGAGAGAGAGAGCAGCGCCCACTCGTCGCCGCCGCCCGCATCTCTTCCCTAACCCCTCCTTCCTCCTCTTCTTTCCAGCCACCTCCGTCTTCCTCCCCCTCCTTTGTCCCCCTCCTTCAGTCAGTTTTCACCGTCATCGATATATTAGTTTAACTCTGTACTACTTGTTTGTTCCACTACGACCTATATCTTCAAAAAAAACCTTCCGCGCTATGAGCACCATCTCCTTCTACCTGTCGCAGCAATCAAATTTCACAACTATACAAATGAAACTCTATCTAAACTTAGTCATTGCCTCCGACTTGGTATTTGTTGGAAAGAGAGAATATTGCTAAGGAAGTTGACATGGATTGCTGAGGGGTCGTCGAGGTGATCGCCAAGGAAGTCGACGACGAAAAGGCAAAGGAAACAGCAGCAGAAAATAGCAGCACCAGCAGAACAGGTTGGCCGGTCGACCGCCCGCAGCATCAGGAACTCGGTTGACCGGCGCGGTCGACCGGCGCGCACAACGTGCACAAGGAAATAGATCGGTCGACCGCCCGGTCGACCGACTGAAGTGACCCAACTCTCTGTTGGGCACCCGGTCGACCGACCGGTCGACCGGAGGAAGGTCGGTCGACCGACAGTCGGGTGCGGGAATGTTCTGTTGTTTCGGAAATTTGTGTATTTAAGGCTGTTGTTAATTTTTAGGGTTAAAGATCTGATTGCTGGGATTTGCTGGAGCTCTCTTGCATTAAAAGAGGCTGCTAGCCATTGTAATCTTCTTCCAAAGCAATTAAATCTCTCTCTGATTGCCCCGAGGACGTAGGCGTTGAGGCCGAACTTCGTTAAATTTGTTTGTTTGCGCATGTTCTTCTTCTGGTGATTGTTTTTGTGCTGGTTGTGATTATTCTTCGTGCGTGGGAGATTCAAAGGGAAGGATCCTCTATCAGGGTTGTTGTCGTTGGCGCACAACAAGTGGTATCAGAACTTCCAGATTTGGCTTGGGATTTCTGAAGATTCGGAGGGCTCGAGATCTGATTCGGTGGAGATCGTGTGTCGATCTCCTATCAGAGGTATTGGTGTTCGTGGGATCGTGTGTCGATTTCAGGAGGACGTAAGGAGGGCTCGTGGAATCTGTGGTGGAGTAGATCCGGAGAGAAACTCGATCTAGGGTTTCAAGGGAAAGGTAAAAATCTAATTTTTATCTGAGTAGAGATCTATTTCCAGTTGATTGTTCTTCCGCATAGATAGAGGATCAATAAATCTCAATGGCAGAAGAAATTGCTTCGGTTAAGACAATGAATTCTCACCCGAGGATTGAAGTTGTCAAGTTCAACGGTACAAATAACTTCGGGATGTGGAGATGTGAGGTTATGGATGCGCTGAATGCATCGAACCTCGAAGATACTCTCCTATTGGAGAAGAAGAAGAGCACGACCACTGCTGAAGAGTGGGCAAAGATGAACAGGTCGGCATGTGGATTGATACGTTCATGTTTGTCGCAAGATATAAAATACCTTGCGCAACATGAGACGTCGGCGAAGAAACTGTGGGAAACCCTTGCAAAGAAATACCTGACTAAGAGTGTTGAGTCCAGGTTGCAGCTTAAGAGTAAGCTGTACAGTTTTCAAATAAAGAAGGGGAGCACAGTGAATGAGCACATCAACCGATATACGAAGCTTCTTACAGACTTGGTAAACGTGGATGTCACGATAGATGAGGAAGATAAGGCGATCATCTTTCTGAACTCACTCCCGGCGGAGGAGTATGAGATATTCACTCTGACCTTCATCAATAGAAGGCAGACCTTGGATTATGATGAGGTGTCGTCTGCATTGTCGAGTTATGAAACGAGGAAGAAGGAGAGACTTCCTTCTAAGTCAAGCTCATCGGCGGAGGCACTGGAAGTAAGGGGCAGAGGTTCATCGAGGAAGGGTAAGGAAGTTAGAGGAAGATCTAAGTCCAGGCCGGGTTTCAGAAATCTGAAAAGAAATCAGTGTGCCTTGTGCAAGGAACTAGGACACTGGAAAGTAGAATGTCCGAAGGCCAAAGGTAAGAAGGTGGAGTCAAAGACCGAGGCGAATCTCGCACAGGCGGATGGATCGGATGATGACTCATCGATGTTCTCTCTCTCGGTTACTACCCCTACTGTTTGTAACTCAGATAGTGCTGAGTGGATCTTGGATAGCGGAGCCACCTATCATGTGTGCCCAAACAGGGCCTGGTTTTCTAGCTTTGAGAAACTGGATGGATGTTACACGGTCATGGGGGATGACCATCCGTGTAATATATAAGGGATGGGTACAGTCCGCATCAAGATGGATGATGGGATAGTTCGAGAGTTGAAGGAGGTGAGGTATGTACCTCAGCTCAAAAGGAATCTTATCTCAGTTGGCACTTTGGAAGCATCGGGCATGGTGATATCTGTTCGAGATGGCGATCTCAGGATGATCAAGGGCTCGATGGTGGTGATGAAGGGCATCCGTCAAGGCAACCTCTACTACTTGAAGGGTAGTACGATTACAGATCAGGTGGAGACTTTGAGTTCCTTAGATGATGGTGGCCCGGAGGTCTGGCAGGGAAAGGTCAGACAGGAAGAAGAAGAATCTTTGCGAGCTCCTGCAAAGATGGAATTGCTGGAAGGTGCTGCTACCTGCAAGTTGGAAGGTGGACACAGCGTTCTGGATAAGAAGAAGGTGAGATTCAGCACCAGTACTCATCGACAAGAAGGTCTTCTTGATTGTGTTCACATGAGCGTATGGGGACCTGCTAAGACGACATTGCTTGGAGGTCACAGGTACTTTGTCTCATTTATTGATGGTTCATCTAGGCAGGTTTGGATATATCCCATGAGACAAAGGGTTGAAGTCCTAGATGTGTTGGTGAAGTGGAGAGGAAGAATGGAGAGGCAGATAGGTAAGAAGATAAAGGAGCTTCATATTGGTAATGTTGGAAAGGACATGTAACAGTTCCTACGATTTAGCCAGAACACAGGTATTGCAACTCACTTCACAACAGGTACAAATGGGTTGGCTAAGGAAGTAATCTGTCCCTTGCTGGAGGAGGTTCGAAGGTTGTTGTCTAATGCAGAATTAGACAGGTCGTTTTGGGCTGAGGCGACTGAGTATGCTAGCCATCTCATGAACAGATCGACTGCGATTGGAGGTAAAGCTCCATTAGAAAATTGGTCTGGGAAAGCTGCTCAAGATCATAATGTGCTGCGAAAGTTTAGAAGTCCGGCCTACTTCAGTGCCAAGAATGGCAAGGTGAATCCGCGAGCAAAGAGGTTTGTCTATTTGGGCGTCAAGGGAAACGGCTACAGGTTGTGGGACCCCGAAGACAAGAAGATCGTGATGAGCAGGAATGTCACTTTTAGAGAGACTTCAGTGTTGAAGTCCACCGTCTCTCAGCAGGTGGAGAGGACGAAGACCAAGGAAGGATCGCAGCGGGTGGAGGTTGATGCTACTCCATCATCTCCAGTTGGTTCGGCATTTGAGGAGACTTCACCGGATGTGACACCGGGTGGAGATCATGATACCAAGGTTGATGCTGAACAGGTTGAAGACATTGTTGAGGATGTCGAGTTGTTTGCAGCTATAGGAACAAAGGTGAAGTGCAGGGAAGGCATGTACGATGTTTTCCAGTGGATAGCTGAGCTAAAAGATTCCAAGCCGAGATCGTGTGTCGATTTCGCCGAGATCGTGTGTCGATTTCGTCCGGTGCGCGCAAGCCGAGATCATGTGTCGATTTCGCCGAGATCGTGTGTCGATTTCGCCAGGTGATAGACTGGGGTTCGTTAGAGATCGACTCAGATTTTAGGAAAAATCTTCGCCGAGGTGGAGAATTGTTGGAAAGAGAGAATATTGTTAAGGAAGTTCACATGGATTGCCGAGGGGTCGTCGAGGTGATCGCTAAGGAAGTCGACGACGAAAAGGCAAAGGAAACAGCAGCAGAAAATAGCAGCAGCAGCAGAACAGGTTGGCCGGTCGACCGGCCCGGTCGACCGCCCGCAGCATCAGGAACTCGGTCGACCGGCGTGCACAACGTGCACAAGGAAATAGATCGGTCGACCGCCCGGTCGACCGACTGAAGTGACCCAACTCTCTGTTGGGCACCCGGTCGACCGACCGGTCGACCGGAGGAAGGGTCGGTCGACCGCCCGGTCGACCGACAGTCGGGTGCGGGTAATGTTCTGCTGTTTCAGAAATCTGTGTATTTAAGGCTGTTGTTAATTTCTAAGGTTAAAGATCTGATTGCTAGGGTTTGCTGGAGCTCTCTTGCATTCAAAGAGGCTGCTAGCCATTGTAATCTTCTTCTAAAGCAATTAAATCTCTCTCTGATTGCCCCGAGGACGTAGGCGTTGAGGCCGAACCTCGTTAAATTTGTTTGTTTGCGCATGTTCTTCTTCTGGTGATTGTTTTTGTGCTGGTTGTGATTGTTCTTCGTGTGTGGGAGATTCAAAGGGAAGGATTCTCTATCAGGGTTGTTGTCGTTGACGCCCAATAGTATTATCTTCATGATGCAAGATCATTCCCTTCACCACAAGTGCGTTGTCAACGCGGGGTAAAATTCTAGTACATGTTAAAAGGTAAGGGAAAAGGGTGTTGCATAAATCAAGATCTTTAATAACTGTCGTCCGTGCTTCAAAACTTTTGTAGGAGTGTAATTATTTAAACCCAAAGAAGTGATAAGTAGATCCATTAGTTAATGAACCTAGTAAATTTGTAAATAGAAACTCTCAAATTATCTTAAATGCTCTTATATTTTACGCACTCAATTTAAGTGGTTATACATCTCAATTTGAAATTAATCTCCCCTCTTTTCACCGTTTTGAACCCCAGTTCCTCCCCAACCCCAACACCCCCCCCCCCCCCCCCCCCCCCCCCCCCCCCCCCCCCCCCCCCCCTCTCTCTCTCTCTCTCTGATCCCCCTCCGGCACAACCTCTTCATAAAAATAGGTGCCGACATATTTTATTAAAAAAGCTCACACTTATTAAAGGCATAAGGATTCTTATCCTAAGCCTCACATACATGGATTCTTATCCTAAGACTCAAAAGCATATGGACCTGTACTTATCATGTAAATTCATCTTTATTAAAAAAAAAGCTAACGTTTACAGAAAGAAGGCAACGTCTCTTGCTGTGATTCTTATCCTAAGCCTGACTTATACGGACCTAGTTCATGCATGCCTTCATCTGTATATATAAGAATCTTACAGGCAATTTTTTGGAACCAATAATCTTGTGTTAGCATCTTTTGATTAAAGTTTATATATAACTACATTTTACATCTAAATCTCTTGTGAATGGTATGCCATCCAGTTTTAGCACCAGCAGCAACAAGAGGAAGAAACAACATTCATACCTGAAGAAATCACTCGTGCACGAATTCAACAAAATGACTGCAGATGCGTTCCATGATGGCCTGCTACGTATTCACCACGGTCAATATCAAGCTCTCGAGTATCATTTGGCTCGACCTCGCCTTGATCCTACAGTCATTTGCAATTGCATGCATGATCATCACAATCATCGTAAGTTCCCGCATTCTTCCCCCTGTGCTTCACATCACTAGTCCCAGAACCAGAGGTGAAGATTCACTGGATTTGCTCGAGCAAGGGCTGTATCACATTGTGTAGAGATTTTGATCAGTGATGGTAACTAGGATCAATTATATACAAGTGTTCAATCTAGGATTAATGTAAGATTGAAATTATTTTATTTTTCGCACATACAATCTAGAGTTCATGAGTTGAGTAATAGAGAAAGTTTTGACCTGGAAGAGAATTAAAGTTATAAGGTTTGTGTGTGCTTACTGATCACATGAATACGCTAACTAATTATTGTGATAAAGTTCTAATATTTGATAAGTTAATTTTATAAAATTGATCAAAGAGGAGCTTTCTCCTGTGACTCATTCATAAACTTTATCTGTTCATCTGTCCGTCTTTATCTACAGAGAAAGTGAGTAAGAGAGAGAGCACCCAGCATCAGTCCCCTTTTTCCTTTAGCTTCCTCTCCAACTCCCTCGTCAGTATAATTTAATAGGTTTCTCATTTTTAATAAATATACTAATATTTTAAACGATAAAATTATTCAAGAAAATCTTTACTTATTTCATGAGATTGCTGGCCACTTTTGGGTTTAAAAAACCACCTCCGAGGGGCGTACGCAAGTTTAGTTTTCTCCTTTTTTTCTTCCGCCGGGGTGGGTGTTTTAGCGGCGTGAGCGGCGACCCTAATCACTCGGATGAATTGATATTCCTTGTGTTTTCTTTCCCCCCAAGATTCCCATTTCCTGCCCGCTAAAAGAGCGCAACGAACTTATGGATCTCCTTGCTGCTCTCTCCTCCTCCCCCTCTCCGCTCCACACAAAATCGAACGACCGAGAAGAAGAAAACCAGCTTCCAATTCCAATCCCAGATCCCTATCCCAATTCAATCCTCCGACCAAAATCCGATCCTGTGATGGTTCCTCTCGTCGTGAATTTCAATTTCAATTTCAATTCCACTTGAGGATTGGGGCTCATAATGGCGGAGGAATTCGGCAGCTGCTCGTCCTCCTCCGAGTCCTCGTTCAGGGAGGCCGCCACCCCTCTGTCGGCCGTGGCCGAGGCATTCGAGGAGCTGGCCAGGATCGTCAAGGATAATAACGGCGAGCTCCGCCTCTCCACCTTCTGCGACGCCTGCTCCCTCGTCTCTGTCCTCTTCAGCTGCCTCGGCATCGCGTTCAAGTTTGCTGAGTTCGAGTACGTGTCCAAGGTCCGTCCATTCCAAACCCTTCATCTCCTACATTACATGATATCTCTTCTTCTGAAAATGGGATTGGCTACGGATCACAATGTTGAAATGTCGTCAGCCTCTCTTAATTGTCAATGCCAAGTTCCTCTCAGAGGAAAAGAAAGGGGCTTGCCTCAACCGGGCAATGCAGTTGGTATCATCCCTAGATTGAGGAAAAATTCTATATATATGATGGAGAAAGATGATAAATTTGGCACAAGCCCATTCCTTCCATCTCATCTTCTTCAGTCTTGCACTCATTCTTAAATGATTAGTAAAGTCATCTCTTCCTTGACAATATACTGCTATGTTAAAAAAACAAGACTTCAAATTACCTTCCTTCTGATTGAAATAAATAATATTAGCGGAGAAGGAGGGATGATGATGGTGGAGATGGTGGGTTGATGGTGGTGGTGGTGACCAAGGTGGAGTGAGGAGATGATAGTGGTAGTAGCTATGGCAGTGAAGCAGTGGTGAGGGAAGGGGCAGACAAAGAGAGGCGGAGGAGGAGTTCATGGAGGTGGTGTCGGTGGGAAGAGAAGTCGGTTCGATTCTTTTTGTTGGAGTTTAGCTAAAATTGGAGTGAAGAAGTTGACCAAACGGAGAAGATACAAAATTTATGGAGGACATAGTCGTGGGATGTTGAGAGGAAGTGGGGTCAATTTTATTAAGATTAGGGGTTGAAAATGAAAATGAAGAAATTACAGAAAAAAGAGAAAATAGAAAGGTGGTAATGGAGGAGGTAGAGTCTGTGAAAACAGGTTAAGTGAGTTCAAATTTGTCTGGGTTAGTTTTATAAACAAAGAGATAGACTTTGAGGAGGCGGAGGAGGAGGATGAGCAAGGAGATACATTAGTCTTTGACTCTCAATTAGAGGGAAAAAGTGTCCAAGGCAATAAGTTGTAAAGTTAAAAGATTTCAAGGTATTTATCCATAGAGAATTCAATATAAGGTATTCATCAGTAAAGTGGAAGAAACTTAGGGTCTTATTTGTAATTTAGTCTATAAGGACCATACTCATCCTTAATCTTGAGTTTGTTTAAGATTTATTATTTAACTAAATCAATCTAGTGGAAACTTGGGTCCTTAATCTTTACTAACCTCGAATATTATATGGAAAACAAATAACGTACCATCTGAATATACTTGCTTGTGTGTGTTATGAGATATGGATACCATACCATTTGACTATACTTGTGTGTGTTATGAGGTATAGATACCATACCATTTGAATATGCTTGTGTGTTGTTTGGGGGTAGGTAGGGGCATGGGGTGGAATTGGTAAGTAGGTAGCAAGGGTGTTCAAAGGGTCTGATCGGGCGAGTTTTTGAGGGATGGATTTATGGAGCTACTAAACCCAAACACGAAACCAATGTGTTCAGGTGGGTTTAACTAAATTCCAATTCCATTGTCCAACAAAAATAAGAAACTAAAGCATCAATTTTTTCAATACTCTAAAAGCTACAGCATACCAAACTTTCAATACTTCTAGTAATGTAAAAAGTGTTATATCAAATTACATACATTCTCCACATCACTAATTTATTACAAATTACATTAAATTCTTGTTTTTTCGCCTTAATTTTTGTCATGTATAGTGATTCATGAGTTTAAAATTAGTGCATGAGATATATCTATATAGTATATTATACATAGTTTGGTGATGTATATACTAGTATAAGATTATATAATATATTTCGAGTGGTGGGGGTTTGTTTTAGTAGTTAATCTTGGAAAGGTTAGGTTGGGTTGGTTACTTCCATATTCAAACTCGCCAATTTTTAGGTTTTCAAAACCCAACCATTCCGTTTTTGAGATGCTGTTATGGGCCTTCCTTTCAGGCTTTTCTCAGGTTGATTTCTGTCAAACCCAATTCAATAAACACCTCTATATATTAGGGATGATAATGGGCCAGAGCCGGACCGGGCCTAGGGTAGGCCCCGACCCAAAAATACCTCGGGCCTTAAATTCACCCCAGCCCTGGCCCTGGACCTTAACCCAACCGGCCTTGGCCCAAGGGCCGTCCTCGGGCCTTCATTTTGGCCCTAATCCCTTTGTTTTCTAACATTAAAAGTATTTGGTTTGACTTTTTGTGATGGATAAAACTCCATCACAAGCAAACTGGACGCCCCCGATTGAACCTGCAGAGCACACAGAGAAAGAAAACATCTTTTAGGTTAAGAGCACTGATGTGGTGCCAGTCTAAGACTCTCGGGCGTGAGAATCAACACTCGATAAGGAGGGAGGATCGACAGAGGGAAACTGCTGGCGTAGTGGTGGTGGACTGACAGAGAGAAATTGTCAGCGTTATGTGGTATGTGCTCTGAGGATTAGAAAAGTGACCCCCTTCTTCTTAGAGAATGAGGTGTATTTGTGTCTGATATTGGCGGTGGAGTGAATGTAGATGAGGATAAATGTAAATCTTCAATTGTTGTCTGAATCTGCTGATCCTTGTAACCGCTGAGATAATATCCAGATTGTTAGGATTGACGCGTTGGTGGGGTGATCTGTTGTCATTTTCAACTGCTTGCTGAGTTGTAAGGCGGCTTTCGACGAGAAAGAGAATAGAGTCGCGTAAAAGATTATGCAACTCGAAGAAATTCGCCACGATCTGTCCATGTTGATGGATAAGGTTGCCATGTGATGGGGCATTCGTTCTGAAGTCGAGTCAGCTCTGGGTGGTTGTATGACTTTGAACTTCAGGGCGAGAGATGTCTTCGGAATGCAGTATGACTTCGAAGTTGTGGTTGAGGGCTGCCATCGGATTTAGACGTGATTGAGATTCCAGAATGGGGACCCTGAGAGCTTCTCCATGTTCCTGCCACTGGACATATGTCGTGTTCTCGGCAGGGGTCAAATTTTGAACACTCTACTTTTAAAATTTGAAAAATTATAAGATAATACTAATTTGTAGTATAATAGTAATATTAATTAGAAAATGAGTATATTTGATTTTGGATATGAATTTATAATTAGGAACTAAAGCGGGCCTCCTTAAGGGTTAGGGCTAGGGCCGGGTTGAGGCCGGGCCTAGTGTAGGCCCCGACCCCAAAATAAAATGGGTCTAAAAGAAGGCCCTAACGCTTACTCATTTTTTACCGGGCCGGGGCCGATCCTGGGCTTTTTTCGGCCCGGGTTAGGGGCCCCATGGGTGGGCACCGACTTATTATCATCCCCACCACACACACACACACACACACACACACACAGAGAGAGAGAGAGAGAGAGAGAGAGAGAGAGAGAGGCTGAAGTACTCCACAAGCATAACTAACTTGGTTATGTGCAGCTCTTGAGCTGCATGGGTGCCAATCTAGTTGGTTCTGGAAAATCTAGACCCAGAAATAAACCAATTTATACCAGATCTAATCCAACCTAGTTCGAGTTATTCAGATTGATTTGCATTGGTTTTCAGATTACTCACATCATGCTTACTAAAGTAAAGAGGAAAGATTCTATTTAAAACTTTTAATCATGAACTTCAAATCATGTCTTATATATAATCAAAAAAATTCAGACAACAAATACATAGTTCCAGGTAGCTACCCTTGTGGCTTTGAGCTGACACTAGTGCTTAAAGAGAGTATCACTATCCACCTCAACAATAGAGGGCCAAGCAAACCTAAAAGACATAACTAATCAAATCCAACAATTATGTTCAGAAAACATGTATAAAGTATAAACAACGCTGTAAAGGGCTGGATTTCAGGAATTATAGGGTATCAGAAGTGCAAATAACTGGGATCTTTATAAAAACTACTTCTGCTTCATCACCAACAATACCAGAAAACTATGAACACCATCATAAAATCATCTTTATGGGCAAGGCATGCTAGAAAGAAAACTTTAAATCAGAAGAATGATCAGAGTTATACCATCTTATTGCAAGGGCTGTGGTGATTTACATCTGTCAGTTTGTAGTCATGCCTCATAATAGGACTAGATTCAGCAAATGGCATTGGGATTCTTGCCCTTCACACCTGAAAGTCTTGACTTGCCAGATTATATTTGGCAGAAAAAGTAATAAGCGGCAATGGTGATTTTTTGGCTTTACCTCCTACTTTAATTGTTTGTCTATCACAAAGTGAAAGAACAGGTCATAAGACCAGATGGTGTTACCTCCTTATATCCCAATAAATGTAACTTTTACCAGTATAATTTGTCCCAGTCCCCTATGACAGGGGTTCAGCCTTAAGGAGCCTGCTTCAATAGTCATTGCTATCAGAGCCTGTGCTTAGAGTCACTTCAGTTCTGCCCTAGCATAAAAAAAATATATTTGTTGAAGATTTATTTTATAATTACAGACTAATTGTTACTACCATATTGTAATGACATAATGTCTGCTTAAAGACACTAGAGAGACATCATCAATGGTGGAATAAAGGATACAGTATATGGAGGTATTATGACCTGTAGGATATCTTAATTATATGAGTTGTATACAGTATTTCCAAAGATCGTTTCACAAGATTCCCCATTTTCTTTGATTTTTGAAAATTACTTCAAAGCAACATTTTTTATTATTACCTGCCTTTCACTTGTCAAATACCTTCTTGGGCTAGCTTCTTGTCTGAAGCCAAAGTCTTTGCGTGTTTTCTGTTATAGATTCTATTTATTCTTATATAGAAGTTACTAATTGTGCTCGTAATCTACAAGTCAATCCTTTAATATATTTCATTAGCTGTATGTATATATATTAGCGGAATGACTTTTATAAATAAAGGCATTATAGTATTTCCTTATATAGTTTCAGAAGATTTATCATTTTCTTTAACTTTTTCAAATTAGCAGAAAAAAATCTTTTTGATCATCTGTCTTTCATTTGTAGAACTTGTTCTTGAACTACTTGTTTTTAGTCAAAGACTTGGGTGCTGCAATTGGCTTTTCTAACTTATTTTGTTGCTAAATAATTCTATCTAGGTAAACGACCTATTGGAAGCATCAAAGACGTTTGATGCTTTAGCGAGCATAGTAGACCATGATGTTGAAACCGACTCAGTTAAAAAGCCTGGAAGTCTTTCACGTCATTTGCGGAGAGTTAGGCAAGGACTTGATCTAATTAAAGCTTTGTTTGAAAATTTTCTATCTTCTAGGTATGTTCCACGCCTTCATTCAGGCCATCATATTTTATTAATCCCATAATGTTATGTTTCTTCTGCATAATTGCTATTCTTCATGGTTAATAATCTTTAATATCGTGTTTCTTTTGTGTAAATTTCACTTTCAGCAATCTTCTATTTGTTGAACATTCAGATTTTCATACTTTATTTATTTGTCAGTGATATTGCCTCAGCTGTGCTGTAAGAAAGCTATGAATTCTGGTATGCTATTTTACTAGCCTACTACTAGTGTGAAATCCTAATTGACTTGGTCTCTTTTGTATTTGTGTTATCGGTTAAAATTTCATTTGAAACGAGGGACTTCAATTTTGAATCATCTCTAACATTTGGAAAATCTGACCAAAACGGGTTTTAGTGTGCCTAAGAAGCCTGACCATGAAACCAAACTTTTATTTCTCATGGAAAATTTCTTTCCATGAAAATATATGCTCATTATAATATTTTAGTATCTAGAAACCCTATAACCTATTATGAGTCATTATGAAATTTTAGAGGAGTAGGCGAAATCTAAAAAATGCTTCAGTATGCAAGTGCATGATGCATCAGATGGTGAAGTTACGTGAATGAATAGTAAAAGCTTGTAAAATATTCATTTCCAATTTTATGGTTATCAACAATCTGGTAGTCTTATTATAGCGATTTTTATTTGTGAGAGAATTTTAAATAGAAAAAAGGTCTTATATTTCTGAGGTACAAAGAGTTCTATCATGCTTTGACAATATACTTGAGAAAGATGCACCTTTTTCGTGTAAATGGGAATTGATGGGGGAATCGAACGATTCAGATTTAGCAGGATTTAGGATTTTATTTGGATTTAGATTTGAGCAGATTTGGTTGAGATTTATGATTTACTTGAATTAAATTTGGATAGATTTGATTTTATCAATAATTACACGTATGGTATACGTATTGTAGGTTATAGATAGCTATGTACTGCATTTTGAAAGTAATGATGAATTGAATAAAATTTGTTTCTCTATGAAAATTTGTGTTGTTTTGTTTAATCTCATTGAATTGCATCAGGCGGTGAAGCTAAGATTCGAGTTGCTTTGTGATCATATTTAATCCCTAATTCCATGTTCTTTCCCAATTCCACCAAAATCCCCTCTACAAACCCTACATTTTCCCTCCGTCCCACATCAATTTGGTATCAGAGTCGAATCTCTACTCTTTTCCTTTCACAAAATTCGCTTAAAAAAAATCCGCAAAATTCCCCAAAGTTCTACAAATTTCCCAGAGTTTCTTCTCTTCTCTTTAGTTCAAAAAAAAAAGGAAAGAAAAAAGAAAAAGAAAAGAAAAATAAAAATGAAAAAAAATCTCTTATACATCTTCCTCCCTCATCTCAAACACCACCAGCCCTCTCCATCACTGCGCCACGTCCACGAACCCCCGCCACCTCCGCCGACCTCCTTTTTCTCGTCATCGTCAGATCCCATCATTGACATCACCAGAGATTTCCCACGCCATCTCCGACTTCTGCTACGCCATCACCTCGTCTTTCTTTCTGTCATCGCTGACGTAACTTCATCGTCACTTCTTTCTCGACAGCAACGCCGCCGTCTTACTCCACATCTTTCTCTTTCACGACCTCGACCACCATTCTCGCCACTTGCTGCAAACTTGATCTGACCTTGCCGACATCAACACGATCTTCAGATCCTCGCCACGATAACCACATCCTGATCCTCTCGCCCCAACATCTTCATCTTCTTGCATTGATCGTCGTTGTCTTCCCTCCAATCATCAGCTTTCATCACCGTCATCGTCGACAGCACCCACCCCCGCAGCCTCTTTGCCTCCTCGTCTCCCTTTCAGATCACCACTGCCTCTCCACTTTTGCCGTCGCATTCTTATCCAACAACCTTGCCGCCGTTTGGCCTCTTCGTCGGCGCCACCGCTCATCGCCAGAGCCGTCAGAAGTCGCCGCTAGGGGTGAGTAGAGTTCAAGTAAAATTGAAATAATCGACCGATACCCAAAAACTGAACCCGACCCGACCCGAACCGCTTCAATTTGGTCGGGTTTCAATTTCAGGATCCAAAACCCGAAATCCGACCAAACTGACTGAATTATTATCACATGCATTGTCAATAGTGATGTCATCACATGCATTATCAACGGTTGATTGACCGCGTTGGTTCTATATAGGTTCTATACCTGCGATTAGTTTCCCTTCTCATGTTCTCAAAATATTTGGTATTACTTTTTAGAATTTGGGTCCCTTATTTTGTACCTTCACGGTACATATTCCTGCATGCTACTTGAAAATCTGAGGTTGATGTCGTTAACAACTTTCCAATTGCTAGAACTTCTCAACAGCACTATTATATGAATTGTATCATCCAGTTATAATATGCAGAATGACATAAATAGGTATTATCTTTTCCTAGTGAAAAGAGGTATATCTAATGGTATTTTTTTTTTTTGACTTCTTTGTGTAGATATAAATATATTTGTCAAGCATTCTTTGTTTTGAATTAGACTAGCCTAACAATTAGATGGGTTTAAGTTCCTTCATTGTCACATAAATTATAAATTGTTTCGATTTAGAAAGATATGATGGAGCTTTTGCTACCATTAAATTATAGATTGTTTTGATCTAGAAAAGATATGCTATGCTTTTGCTATCAAATCTCACGCCTCACTTGACATGGTGTAAATCCAAATTATGAGTTTAATATCAAATGTTCCAACACTTATCTTATTTATATTCCCAAAATTGCTTACTGTGGATTTATTTTTTTTTGGAATTATGTTCTATAAACTCTGCTTTATTATCTGTTTTTGATGCTGCAATGAATATATAGTACTTGGATGGATTCAGATGTTCGAAAATTTGAGAGAATTGTAGTCCTGAGGTTGTTCTGTTCCTCAACAGTATGTTGAAAAAAAAAAGAAAGTACTTGGTTTATAAATCGTATTACTGAACCAAATCTAATCGAGTCGGTCGGGTCTCGTTCTATATCCTGTTTGGTTCGATTTTGTCAAAATCGGCAAAAATCAACTGACCGATGCTCACCCCTAGTCGCTGCCACCTCCGAGTTGAAACCCTAGTTGGATTGGGAGAAGAGGAGTGTTAGCGGGTGGCGGATCTTCTCTTGGACCCACATCAACAGTTGTGGGTCGAATTGGGTCGGATCCAGCTGGCCTGACCTGAACCCAATCGCTCCAACCAGTCTGACTCAGACCTAGACCAAAGCTGAACCAAAACCATTTGAGATTGAGTCAACCTGGCCAAGTTGACTCGCTTGAGCCAGTTCAATCAATAGTGCAGTACAACAAGCTTTCAGAGATCGTTTCAGGCCCTTTCAGAGTCCGATTCGAATCCGTATGAAGTGTTGGATCCACAGCTGAGTCTCGGAGATACTGAGTGAATTTCGAGCATTCAGACCGTGATCCGACCTTCACAAGTCCTTATTTGGTGCCAGTATTGTCCCAGCTGCAGACCAGTGGTGTGGTTTGAGCTTGTTTCATGCCTGATTTGTGCCGTTCTCGAGGCAACCATCATCCACTTCCTATTACCACTATCCAGAATTTTTATGGGTGACTTTCAGCTCTCCAGTGTGATTATTTCTCTGAGGATTCTCATAGGAATTTTGGTGTTTGGGCTTGAACGGCTCACCCTTTAGGTGATATTCTAAATTAATCTAAATTATTAATTATTAATTACTTGCAACTACTATTGGCTGCGATAACATATTGATTAAATTGTTATTTGCTTCTATATAGTGGTTGCGTCATTATTTGTCACTTTTCATTATTTTAGAAGTGCGTTTTTTTGGCATTTAAGACTTGAACATTTTAGGATTTTTTTTGTTATTTTCGCTTAGCGCATTACTTGAGTCTAGGAAGTTGCATTGCATTCGCTTGATTGTTTTACTTGCATTTGTATCTAGATTGGTGCGTATTTTCATATGATTATCAGTATAGGACTTACTAGAGGTGACTATGAGAGTAGTTGTGCCCATGATTGGCGTGCTAGAAAAGAGAAAATAGCCTGTAGATAGAAGCTAGAAGACCCTACATTTGATGGTTACTGTGATCCTAGCGCCGATATAGAGTGCTATTTTGATTGGTATAGGCTTCTCGACGCGGCTAGACTTCTATTTACTAGGAGAAAACTCGTAAGGTCAGCTAATAGTTACTGGACCTCGGTAGAGAGATCGCGTGAGTCGTGGAATTGTCATAGAGTCTTGGGAAGAAATGAAAGAAAAGCTTAAGGAAAAGTATCTTCCCGAATATTATAAGGCTCGCCTTTTAGACAAATTACATCTGTCAGGGTGATAAGTTCAAGATTGCGTATGTAACGCCCTAATCCCGCGGATACGGGGACGCTATGGAGACGTACATACGCAGGGCAAAATTACCCTCACGTACGCACGCTAAGCCTCAGTACAAGGAATAACCACCAGATACACAATAGTTCCAGCATTATATGGGTACAAAAATACCTACAAAAAGGTCAGCAATCATAATAGATATGAAAACAAGAATAAATATGAGAATAGATACAAATAATAAAGATACATAGGTGACGGATCTTCTATGTGTATCCCGTGAAATGTATGATACTACGATAATTTCAGATCTCCAATCTAGGCACACAACTCCAATCTAGGCACACAAACTTAGGGTCATCAGAAAGCGACGTAGTGAGTGGTAAAATGAAGCAAGCAGTAATATATATTATAGTAATACAATCACGATAATAATATACAATACATGTTTAAATACCAGTGATACATTATAATGATAATAATAATCGGGTGAAATATAAAAGTGTCATATTTTAACATCATTATTACATAGTATGTTATAATCGGGTCATTACCACAACAATATCTCCTTTTTCATAACTACTATCAGCTAATATGTCTGAGCCGTACTACCAATCATAATAGGTAAGTCACTTTGGGGAATTATGTGGCTACAGTCAATAGAATCATATCAATTATATATTATTCTCAATATCCGTGATATGATACAGTATTCCGTATTCCTAATTGCATCAATGTGCATAAGTAACATGTAGCATGTTTAATTATTTTATATTTCTTATTCAATTTAAGAATATTATTAGCATAATGGTATAGTAATAAATATTAACATATAGATATGAGTATGCATAATAACCATACAACTGTGTTGGGAGTATACAATAACAATGTCTACAAGGTATACATGAAATAAAATACATGAAATGCAGATTATATCTGCACATAAATTGTGTGTCACCACATGACGTGTAACATATATCAAGCAGTGTAACAAGGTATATCGGTGGCATGATAATGGATAGAATATCAGAAATGATAACAAGTACAATAGAACTGTAACATACATGTATCAAACAAGTCATGTATTTATATAATAATAACAATCAGTACCGTCTGGTATTTTAATCAATCTCTTTCAGTGAAACATACCACTGACAGTCCATACCGGAGCCTGAACCGGCCGAACCCATCCGAACATGGCAACGAGTACCATAATCCGAACGAAAGAGTGGCCAAATAACAAGCGTTTCTGACGTCACTATTGTTTATATCATTTATTATATTAATTGAAAATCTAATAGTTAAGGAGCTCTGGTTTGGTGAGTGTAACCCGTACATACTCAAGACAACGACCTTAAATAAACCCCTGGCTGCTGAGACTAGGGCTACCCGCTAGGGCACGAGCAAGAATCAAGAAGCTTAATGAGTTATATACAATACAAGCGGTAGCCAGCACTACCACGTTTCCTACAATGAGATTAACAATGGATCCATACATTCACCCTATAAGAACTAATCAACCATTAAGTCTCCTCCATTCCCGTGTTGTATTTATTATATTTAGTCTACACAGTATACCAGAAGGAAGAACGGTGCATGGTACATGTAACACGATAGCAAGAACTGAACATGAGTTCTGTTGATAGCATGAAACAAAATAACGTGAAACAGGAAACGAGAGATGTGAGATTCTAGAGGTGCTCCCCGTGGCTTAGATCCGCGTGGCACTTAGTTCCACATATCACATATCAACATCTCATATGTCCAGTAACATGAATATTATATTAATATCAGAATTATAGGAACAAGCATTTAATTTTCATGGAACAGGGATACAGGAGTATACATGTAACAAGCCACGTAACAACATTAGCGATCCACGCAACAGGAATACAGGAACAATAAATAAATCCATGTGACTAGTACATGCCATGACAATGTAAAGTACTCATTTAAAATACAAATGTAATGTATTCGTGTAATCGGTGGTACATGGTACATGTAGTAACAATATCCGAAATAACAATGTTCAGAGTACTAGAGTGTCCGTGTAACGATGATATTAGCTCATGCAATAACAGTGTCGAGTATCCAAGTAATGGTGACAGTGTAATAGTGACAATGTCTGGTATAATAGAGTATGCGTATATCAGTGTGCATGTAGCAGTATTACGTAACCATGATTGATGCATATGAAATGACAGTGTCCGTTGGTGTATTAGATGTAACAAGAACATGTGGAATAGATATATTTATATTTACAAATATTAGTATTTATTATTATTAGTATGAGTGTGATCGATATTACAAGTAAAGTTATTTCTAGTTCCTAATTTCAAACTCTTCACAACCATTTAACTAATTATTATAATATTTCTTAATCTAAAATTTCTTTAATTAATCATCTAATATAATCACCTATATTTTACATTAAATCATGAAGCAGATTAAAATATTATTTTATTGTTTATGTCAATAAAATATCATGAATAATCTTATTACAATGATTTCTCGATAAATAAGTTATTGATTAACATTTAACGTGATTTACCTATAATTACGATTTATTAAATAAAACAACCAGTCAATTTGATTAAACTTGATACAATATAATTTGTAGAAGGAAAACACTCACAAAATGGTCACAGGAAGGTAACTCTCTTTCCCACGTTCGCAACGGTTTCAGAATCGTCCAAATCGGACTCCAGATGCTCCAGATATCGCCCGAACACTAGAAACCATAAAAAAGGGTTAAATATGTAATTAATAAGAAATAGAATGCAATTAATATAATGTAACATGGACTTTTATGAAATTTTACCTTATATTGTTTTATTTGCGGGTTTGGGTTGCTTATTGGGTAGATCCACAACCCATACCCATTAATATAAGTGATGGGTTATTGGGTTATAAGGCTAACGGGTTTGGGTTTCATGGGTTAACAGGTTTGGTTTAAAGTTACTGGGTTTAAACCCAATAGAGAGAGTACAAGAGAGGGGCAGTAGCCCCCCATGGCTGGCGGCGGCCGGGGGCTGTGGTCGCCGCCGCGCCGGCGGCATGGCAGGAGCGACGGCCGGTGACGGCGGTCAGGCTGGCCGCTGACGTCGAGTAGAAGAGAGATGGAGAATTGAGAAGAGAGATAAAAATGACAGAGAAAGGAGAAGAAGCAGGAGAAGAAGAAGAGGAGGAAATGGGAAGTGGGAGGCGCCCCGGGTTGGGGCGCGGTGGCGCGGCGGCCATCAGGGCGCGGCGGCATGCCAGTGGCAAGGCCGTCGGTAGGTCTGCCCCCCCGAGCTTGGAATAGAGAGAAAGTGAGGGAGAGAGACAGTGAGAAAGAGAGGGGAAGAGAGAGAGAAAAAGATGGGTTTATAAGAGGTAGAATGGAGAGAGAAAGAGGGGGAGAGTTTATAAGAGGAGGGAAAGGCGGTGGAATTAATGGTGGTGGGGATGCTTGGGAAGAAGAAAGAAGAAAAAGAGGATATATATTGTATATTTATTTATTTAATATTATTTTAATCGGGCAAAATTTGATTAGTTTAGAATGGTTCCTAAAAATTATGTAAAATAGAAAATATTGCGCAGAGGTAGAATGTGAAATCCGATTCTAGAAAGCTTGTCCGGATTGCAAGTTAAAAATTCTAAAATGTATCGCCGATACTGGGCGACACCGGTTTGGCCAGATTTTTAGACTAATTTAGAAAAATTCTCAAAAATGCCGAAAAAGAGAAAATATGATTTTAAAGAATAATGTGAAAGTAAATTCTCAAAATTCAACTCCGATTGTGAATTAAAAATCTTAGGGCCGACTGCCGGTATTAGTCGACACCGAATTCGAAGATTTTTCAAAATAATCAAGAAAAAATTTCAGAAAATTTTGAAAAATTTAAAATATTAAAAAATGATGTCTGAAACTGAAACCGGCTCAATCTGACCGCAATAAAGGTCAAATCAACTTCATATGCTGTATCGAGTACCGATACAGCGATATGTACACCTAGGATCGGGGGTTACATTCCTCCCCATCTTACAAAAAATTTTATCCTCAAAATTTCAATTCAGGTAGGAAAATAATATTTACAGTCTTGCAGCTTGAATGTTATGGGCCTACGACGCTTCCACTACGCTACTCTGATATCTACAGTGAACTCGGGCTAGAGAATTAGCGTCATGAACTAAGTATGAAGAGAAAGCGAGAATAAAATCGAATTAATTTTGTTGACAACTGAAATTAAGGAATAAAAGAGAGTCCAAGAATGAATTTTCAACGAATGGTATTCTTATACTCGTAACTGGAATCCCCAAATTCAGATACAAATGAGTTCTAATCTGAATCTGATTGTACTGTTGGAAGAGGCCGAGCATTGACCTAGGTGGTTACCCACATCAGGTGTGAACCTAGGCTCTAATAACACAGCTAAATTTGAGGATTTAACCCTTCGTTATGACGTGAGAGAGCACTGTTCTCATAATGTAACTAGATTTATTTGGGATTTAAGATGCAAAATAAGGCGTGCTATGATCACTAGCTCATATGATTTGGACACCGCTGAAGAGGCATTTGATGTTGCCTTAAAGATAGACTTGACTTTCAAATGGTTAATCAATGCCACAGCCCGGTGTTCTAAGTGTGAGGGATATGAGCACTATAATTATCAGTGCCCCTCGAAGAGTCGGCAGGATAGATTGTATCTAGTGATGATATTGACGAATCGATAGTTGTTAAGGATGCCCACGTTCCTTCTGAGACTACTAGTATAACTGAGGATATATCAGTTGGATCCGACACATCAATTCTTGATTAGGGTCATGCTTCCCATGAGGGTACCATTGAAATAGTGTATGTGATAGTCGAGTCTGTTACACCATTAACTGTCGATGCCCATGTTCTTGATACTAATGATATTGTGCCTGAATTAATAGAGTTTAGTCAGATTTCTAGGTATTCATTTGCCACACTTTTGATAGAAGATGAGATTGATCATGAGACGGTTAATTCCAGTGTCGTTACATCTAGTGGGCCGTCTGAGTCCTCTCGTGCTGATTCTGGTTTTATGGTTGTCCCACCGATTCATCTTCTGTTGAGTTATCAGAGTTTTTTGTTATGATCTAACAAGTGATTTCTAGTGTTTTTTTCTTTTACTGGTTGTTTAGAGTTTGTGTTTGAGTCTAGCATACCTCCATTAGTCGAGTTAGATGTGTGTCCTCATAGGCATCCCATATCTTTTTTTCTCATTATTAAACTGCATTGCATTTGCCTGTTACACATGATGATATCACTAGGCAGTTACCAAATTGCGATGAAAACTATATATTATTTGCGTACCCATATAGTATGTAACACAAATTTGTAGTTAACAGTGAGGTGATTGTTTCGAGTCATTAAGAGATTATGAGGAAGTCACACGTTTGGTGCACAGGTTCCCCTAGAGTTCTGAAAAGGTTTGCTTTCATGACTGACGAGTTGGATATCCCATGAGATCTTGGTATTGGTCTAGTTTTAAACGGAGATGATTTGCCTCAGCATGCTACAAGTGTTTTACTCGAGTTACCTTTGACTGCAGTCAGTTTGTCACAGAAACTAGTTTCACCTCCACCACCTTGGTTCAGTCATGACACATCAGTGCTGATTTTTCGATCACCACCTTGGCCTCATTGAGAATTCGTGATGCCGTTCAGTTCCATCTGGTCGTGCTTGCTTTGCACCTACCACTTCATTCATCGGGAATGAATGTTTTCACGGCAGGGAGAATGATGGGGGGAATCAAACGGTTCAGATATAACAGGATTTAGATTTTATTTGAATTTAAATTTGAGAAAATTTGGTTGAGATTTAGGATTTACTTGAATTAGATTTGGGTAGATTTGATTTTATCAATAATTGCACGTATAGTGCACATATTGTAGGCTACATATAGCCATGTCTTGAATTTTGAAAGTAATGATGAATTGATTAAAATTTGTTTTTCTATGAAAATTTGTGTTGTTTTGATTTAATCTCGTGAATTGAATTGAATTAGGCGGTGAAGTAAAGATTCGGGTTGTGATCCGTGATCATATCTAATCCCTAATTCCATGTTCTTCCCTGATTCTATCAAAATCACCACCGCAAACCCTAAATATCCCCTCCGTTCCACATCAGGAATGCCCGCTTCTGATCTTAGATATGTACATGTCAGTAATTAGTACTATTATTACACTCCTTCACATGGACACTGAATGGTCAGGTGCGGGTGCGTGCCATAGAAAACTTATTGCGCAATTCAATTTGCTATGCATGATATTAAGCATATTTTCTTTGGTCCTACTTGTTCTTGCATAGGGCTTTCGAGTTTAAAATGTATGAAAATTAAGGATTTAGTTCACAGCTGAAGTTTTTTATTTTTTCCTGAAGAATTTACAGGCAAGGTTACTCAAAATATTTCAAGGGTATGTCATTTAAATTTGCTTATGTATATGAATTGATGGCATATTACTGGGAGAAGAATATTGCAGCAACAAAATTGTTACTAGAAAATAATATTTGTCCATAAGGCATAGGAAGTGCTGCATTTGGATTAATAAGTGTTTTAAGGAAAGCATTTGAATCAGTGAGATGATGGTTAGAATGTTAATTGAGCTGACGAAAGGATTTTGTACCACATGATGGATAAAGACATTTGAATTAAGTACAGTGCGTGGGGGAGCACTCTTTGAAGGTGACAGTGCCTAAAGCTGAAAACGACATAATTAAAATTGGTTAGAAATGGTGAACTCTTTATGAGGCTTGATTTTTAGGTACGGAGTCTTCTTGAAGGGAAACTATGATGTGGAAAACTAAGGTGCGTACCTATCTCACTAGGATTTCACTTTGCCTGTGAAACTTCTTAGGCTGCATTTGGTGAGTAGGAGTCTGTTTTCTTGTATAAATTTTTTTCACATTTGGCAGAATCACAATCAACACTCCTTGGGTACTTGATGCCCGTCGGTATCACATTCCTTCATTTTGGTTGTGTTTGTTTAAGAAGAAAATGAGAGAAAAGAATGGAGGAGAAACAGAAGAGAAGAAGAAAAGAAAGGAAACAAAAAGAAATCTGCTTTTACAATTTGCTTGCTGAGAAAGAGAATCGTAAAAAATGCTAAAAGATATTGATATAGAGTTGCATGGTTTACGTAATTCCAGGTCCCAGAAGTGAGACTTAGGTGTGTCCTATTGGTAGTTGATTTTGATGAAGGCAATATTCCTTTTCCTTTATACATTTTCTCCCACTTTGACTATGTTGAAGAGAAAAGTGAAAAGAAAATTATGTTTGATATTTTCATTCAATTTCTTCTCCTTTTCTTTCTTTCTTAGTTTTCCTTGCAACCAAATAACAAAATAATTTTCCTCCGAATTTTCTTTACCTTTCCCTCTTTTTTTTTCCCTTCAAATCAAACACAACCTTCATGGAGATATTATTCGCTCTGTAATAGGTGGTGGAAATGCTCATGGTTTCAAATATCGGCCGATTCTGATACATATCGGCAATATCATATCTGATTTTGAGGTACCCGATAGAACATTAACCCTATAATGCTGGTCGATATCGGGGCATATATTGCTGGTTCGGCTGATATTGCCGGTTCGACCAAAATTGCTAATATTGATGACTGATATTATCGATATTGATACTAATAATCATTGACCGATACTCATACGGAGATTTTACATTCTCACTAGTGGGAATCTAAAAAGAAAGAAAAATCTTATGTCCCAAAAATTCTTACTCTTCATCCTCATCTTTTCTTCGTTACTGCTCCCTCTTGACTGCTATGCTCGTCGTTGTCGCTGCTATCATTACTACCACGACATCAGTTCTTGCTAACATCGATGAGACCGACACTGTTGCAGTAGCCGCCTCCACTGCAAGTGGTTGATGTTTCTATTGCTAGATGTTGTCCATTAATGAAATTGCCATCAACGACATTACCACTGTCGGCACCATTGTTGTTGTTTTTAGCACCTGATGAAAGTATCACTACCTCAACCATCCATTGGCTGTAGACTGTTGATGCCACCGTCGCTACTGCTAACGTATCTGTCATGGCCCATTTTCTAAAATACGTGAAAATGGCGTCGCGACGAGAGTCGACGACGTATATACGCGAGGAGAATACCCCACGTATACACGCTAAGCCTAAAGTAACATGAACAAGTTATAAAAATCTACTATGGGCCTGTTTGGTTAAGGGTGGAAGTGAGGAAGTAAGGAAGTGAGGAAGTGGTAATAGTTCCCTTTGGAACTTGGGAATTGGTTAGTAAGTTTTTCGGTGTTTGGATGTTGTTGGGAAGTGTGGTTTGAAAAATGTTATGTCTTATCCATTGTTTGGATGGTAATGGAAAGTGGAAGTGGAAAAGTTGATCACAAAGTTGACCGCAAAATATTATTAAAATAAAAATAATTAAGAAAAATAAAAAATGGACTGTAATTAGAATGCAAGTGAGATTTACATGACCAAAAAATTAACTGTTTGATGCTACAACTTATTACAAATGAGATTTACATGACCACAAAATTAACTGTAGCACTCTGGAAGTGAGGAAATGGTTGTGTAAAAGAGAGAAGAAAAAAGGAAAAAGGGTTTTCTTATTTTCCTCTTCCGGTGTTTGGATAGATAGGGAAGTGAGCAATTATACTTCCTCATTTCCTTACTTCCGCCCACTTCCTTGCAACCAAACACACCCTATGATAAATCAATATCACTGCAATATAACATATAAAATCTCTAACACAATGATAGCAGATGAATAAAGGAATAGACAAATACTGTGTCCAATGCACAGAGTCATGAAAGCGATAGGAATGAAGAAGAGACTGAAAATACCGAGAAAGAATGATCAAATAAGAGAACTCTGGTTCCTCGTAAAACATAAGATCCTCCCCAAATACCTGATCAACAAGATAACATGTAAAGACATGGATATGCAAATTCAGGGAGTCAGACCTCCCAATGAGTGTGTAAGATAAAGGGCAAGGTGCATGTGCATATAAACGTGTGAACATCCTAAGATATTATCATGAAGATATACTGGATAAGAAAATGACATGAATAAAAGAGTAATAAGAAAAGAGTATGGTACAATAAATATCAATCAATATAGTACAAGTATTATGATGACATGCAATACCTAACTTTAAGAGTGATGAGATCAATCTGTTATAATATCATATGTCAGGTCAGGGGTACCATCGGTGTCTATCATAGCATACATGTATCAAATGTCTATCATATCATATGTATATATAAAGTTCAGTCTACAATATCAATGTGAGATTTAGTTTTGTTATCAAATATGTCAGCGAACACTAATTGTCACCCATAGTAGACGCATCCCATACTACGCCTACCACGTGTGCCAATCGAAGTCTTATATTATTGAAACCGAAGACATTATCTATATTTTAGGTGGGTCCTGTACATACCCGGGACCATGACTCAGACTCCTGGCGTTGAATCAGGTCATACCGCCAGGTACTACAGTAACAATATAACAACAAACAGTACAAGATGTCAGTCATCCTCAGGAACCCTGCAGTGGAACTCTATCTCGGCTGCGCGACCTGTATCCTAGGTCCACCTAAAATACAAACACTGTCTTCTTCATTAATTTCTCCAATCTCAATGTAAGTTATCCATTTACATTATTATTTTATTCAATCAATATTCATGTTCTCTAGATTACTGGGACGATACAGTGACAGTGGTAGTAACAGTATAATATGTCAGTAAATAGTAATCGTATGTACGGTAAACAGTAGTAAGAACAGTAAACAGTATCAGTAACCGTGTATACGATGAATAATAAGATTGTACATGGAGTTACGGTCTAAAAATACTTTCTCAGTGATTTCCAGTAACATGAAATGATACATATCAAGTTCATGTCAGAGTAACGGGTACAGTAAACCACCATCTCAATGAATCAATAATCAATTTTTTCATTGCTACTAATCTATTCTAATCCTCTAGGTCACCAATAACTGAGATCAAACAATAACTGTTATCAAACTCTGAATATATAATATTGTTACCGATATTAATGAAATCACTCCCACAATAACTCTATCTTTATAACTAATTAACTGAAGTAGTTAAGAACCAATCATGAAGTACTGAATATCCTCGAGACCAACTAGGTCAACAGATACCGAAATAATAAAAATGAACGAACATTCTCAAGATCAGACTTATCCAACAGAAATCTAGATCATAACTAAAAGTGTAACGTCCTTGATCAACATGAAATCTAGATCATCTCTACATCTAGTATTCAACGTCAATAAGATCATTAATATTCAATTAATGTAATCAGGGTAAATCTGAAAATTCTTGTTTCAATAGTCTAAAATCAAGATCATGTTACACATCGATATCAAAGGTAAAATATACGCACGACACTTGATGATAATCTAACAAGATCAATCTCATTTATGTACTGATCAAGATCCAACGTAAAGAACATAAATCTCAGGCCAACTCTAACTCTAATTATGTCCATATCAATCCGTGTATCAGTCTATCTATTGATAAAGAAATGCCACATCTACCTATCCTCAATATCCAAAAGAGTTCCGGTCGGAATATCACCAACAATTGCTGATAAACATTATACATAAAATAAGCCATATATCCTCAAATATGACTAGGCCAGCTGATCAGAAGATCGAATCAAGTCACAGTCTAATATGTATCAATATTAGGCTTAAGCCAACAGCGTCGAACAACTAACACATAAAATGACGCTGATAAACGCTCATATCAATTACATAAATAAGATGAACTCTCACTGATGTCTCATGAAGTGATACGGGTAATTATACTGGTCAAATATATCAATCGTTCACATGAAATGATACAAGAAACATATAAACGCCTACTGACACCGGTAAATAAAGAAATAACATAAGAGCAAACACTCACATTAAAAACGCGATTTCGAATCTGAATCACCATCTGGTCTTCACTGCACAAACCGGTACGGATCTCTGAATTAACTCGTAGGTCAGTTTTCGAATCGCTAGTGTATTAGGTCCACAATCTACACCAATCCGAATATCCTGTTATCGAGTTCGGATCGCACGAACGGGTCTGAGTATTGCAACACGCAACCAACACATACATTCATGACCCACATACAGGTATACACATACACTTACATAATTACACACTAATACATACATACACACATACACATCCTTACATTTATATACATGCATACACTTTCCCCCACACACATTAATTCACACACTTATGCAAAACACATGCATGCATTAACACAAATATATATACATCATCATCACACCAACCCACATGCATACATACCGAATAATAACACACTCTACACACACATTCACCCATAGATTACAGAGAGAGACCTAAGAGAGTGGGGGACACCCAGGCATGCAAGGGGGGTGGCTTGGCGTGCATGCCGGCGGAGGCTGCGGAGGCAACGAGGGCTGCCGCAGAGGGATGATGGTGGTCCGGCGGGTGCTCCGGGCTCTCGTGTGGCTCGACGACACGGCGGAGGAGAGCACAGCCAACGGGAAGAAGTGGTGCTTGGCCTGGAGGCATGGGGTGTTGGACTCGGGTGTGTAAGGGAGGAGACACCGGGGAAGAAGAGCAGGGGGAGGCCACGGGGTGAAGGTGCACAATCGTGAGAGAGGAGTGTTGGGGGCCTGGATGTGGTGTGGGTGTGGGCTCTTGGTGGAGGGGTTAAGCACGACAATGATGGGGGGTGGAGAAGAGCAAGGGGAGGATGGGATCCGATGGTGAGAGCCTGGGCTCGGCCTGTGATCTCGCTGGAGATGCAGGCGGCCACGGTAGGGGGTGTTGATGCATGGAAGGATGATGGGGGTAGAGATGGTGACGACTGCCGTGTAGAAGATGGAGGTGGATCTAGTGGCATGGATGGCAAGGCTTGTCGGAGTGCGTCGAGATGGTGGGGTTGGCTGTGGCTCGGCCTGGGGGCAGATGGGAGGAGATGCGTGGGTTGGCGTCTGTGAAGGAGATGATGGAGGATAATAAGATTACGGTTTGGTTAGAATTAGGAGGTGTTTATAAAGGGTATTATAGGGTTTGGGTTTGTGGGTTTGGATATTGTGTAATGGGTTATGGTATGGGTTGGTGGGTTTTAGATAATGGGTCTGGATTAATGCTAATGGATTATAGGGTCAATGAAAAGGAAATAGGAATAATACCAATTGCATACTGATAATAATAATAATTATATTAATATAAGATACATTTACATATCAAAGTACTATCATTTAGTGTTAAAACTTGTATTTAAAAATAGAGGTATTACAGTGTCTCCGTCACTGACTTCACTGTTGCTGCCATTAACGACAAGGTCACGCACTTGAAGGAGAAACGGTCCCAGTGGAAGGAGAAAAATAAGATGTATTATAAAAGAAAGTAACATCTGTACAAATTAGTTGATACCAATTACCAAACTGGCCTTATTGGGTTTGTGTTGACTTCTTTGTGTTGATCTGTTCACTGCTTTGATTTATTGCTATTGGAGCAAGACTTTCTGAGGATGGTTTTTCATTGTTATTTTTCAATTTTGATAGTTGCCAGACTTGATATGTGGATATAATTGTCATGTTTATTACCTCTTCATATGGCTATTCTGAACATATCATTCTAATGAAGTAAACTAACTACTGTGAACCATGGACCATTTAGAAAAAAACCTACTTCTTGTGCACGTAACATCCATCAACTTTGCCTGTCATTAAAAAGCTCGCAAACGCTATTTATGGCATGGATAAAAAGTCCAAATGCGATTTTTTATAACAATAGTTTTTCTTTTTCAAATTAATAACTTTTGCAGAAAACCCCCATCAATTTCTAGTAATGTCTTAAAATATTTTTCAAATGATTTTTCTTCATTTTGCATAAGAATTAATTGATGTGATTATTTTTGGTAATTTTTAGAATTTGCTAACTCAAAACCTATTTATTATGGTTAGTATTCGGTAAGGTTATTTTTGTCATAAAAAAAATCACTTCTAGGCACATGATATGATTTTTGATGGAGGGGTTACATGAGGTAGTTTTTTGAAAGAAAACATTAGAAAATTGATGGGGATTACATGTATAAAAAGCGGTTGAAGGTTTTTTTTTTTTTAATTAGAAAAATGACTCAGTTCATGGTAGTTTTCTAGAAATTTTAGTCTGAATACTAATTAATAAAGATTCAAGTATGCCTCAAACACTAACTACTGACAAATTATGATTCTACTAACTATCTAAAAGAATGAAACTGATGTTGTAACAGGAAGAGGTTGTGACCGATTTGCTTCATCTCCAAATTTGTCCACTTCTATGCTGAGAGAAAGAAGTTGTTCTGTACCACACCTGCATATGGAATGATGATATATTACACATGATTTCATATCTTAACATTAGCATTATGATAACTTGTGCTATTCATTCAAAATCCTTGTATCTCGCAGTGATTGCTCATTAAGAGATGCTGCCTCAACTGCTTATGCACAAGTTTGTGCGCCATATCACACATGGACTATTAGGAAAACAGTTGGTGCGGGGATGTATGCTCTTCCGACAAGGGAACAACTATTGTTGAGGTTAAATGAAAACGGTTAGTATGATATTTCCTGATGGAATTATGATACTAGATAGCTTATATTTTTGGAATTACTCTCATATATTCAATTGATTGTACTGGCAACAACGCTCGCTTTGGCTTTACAAAATTTGAAATTGTGGTGTGAAGTTTTGTTCATGCCTTCATGGTTCATGTAAATAAGATTTGTTGTTATGTGTTCATGTCTTCTGTCACATGTTCTCTAATTTTTTTTCCCTTGACATAATTTTTTTCACTACTGCTATGGAGGTAAACTCTAGAATCTCGAGGTTTTAAATTAAGTATGGTCAAAATAGAGTATATAGAGTGCAAATTCAGTAAACAAGGAATCCGATATTACAGTATTGTAACCCCTGTTTTAAATATCGGCCGAGTCGGCCGAGATATCGTCCGATATCTCCTTTTTTACCTCCTGTCGATACGATATGGGGAAATCGTTCACCACATCGTTTGCAGCAAAAACGACCGATATTTGAAATATCGGCCGATAAATCGACCGATATTGGCTGATAAATCACCCGATATATCGCCCGATATGAAATAACTTATTTATTGCACGACTACGTGCAAATGTACATTGTTTTTTACTGTCTTTACAAGTATATTACATCATTTTTTTTAGGTAGATATCTATGACTCTAAACCAACTTTTAGTTATTGATATTTCATTACATATAGTGTCTGATATGAACGTCCAATATGCGCGCATATCCCCGATATCACCCCCGATATCTGATATCCGATATGAAAAACCCCCATCCGATACGATCCCGATATCCGATATTTAGAGCCTTGATTGTAATACTAGACGGATAATGAATTCTGATGAGCAGTCATTTTAAGTATTTGGGTTCTATTATCCAAAATGATGGGGAAATCAATAGTGATGTCAACTATAGGATCCAAGCCGACTAGTTGAAATGGAGGAGCGCAACAGGAGTTTTGTGCGATCGTAATATTCTGTTATGGCTGACGGGAAAGTTTTATCGGACTGCTATTAGGCCAGCTTTGTTATATGACACCGAATGTTAGGCTATAAAGAGATATCATGTTCAGAAGATGGATGCACATGCTTTGTTGGATGTGTGGTAACACAAGGAGAGATAAGGTGAGAAATGAAGATATTTGTATTAAGATAGGCGTAACCTTATAAAAGAGAAATGAGAGAAAACCGCCTATGATGATTTGGTCATGTGCGACGTACATCTGCATGCGCCAGTCCGACGAGTAGAGCGTATCAAATTAGAGCAAGTTAAAAGAGCGCAGGGGAGACCGAAGAAAACATGAATGGAGATGATACGGCAAGATATAGAGTCTAAAGGTCTTAATGAAGGCATATTGCTCGATAGGAATGAGTGGAGAAAGCTGATCCATGTGCCCGATCCGGGCGTAGTTCTCTTTTGGTTCATGTAGCCTACCCCAAATACTTGGGACAAATGGCTTAGTTGTAGTTTTTGTTGTAGTGTTTATCAAATCAACATGATTGATACTTTAATCAGTTGATCCCAATCTTAGGAATTTCATACTTTTCTGTATAAAACTTTTATCTGTCGTTTTGAGTTCTGAGTTGCTCTCAAACTTTTCAGAGTCCTCATGCCTACCATGATCATGCAACCTCTTGTTGTTAGCTCAAGAGATGTCACACATGTCTTCTCGTTGAATGACATGCTGTATCCTTTTTTCAACTCTTAGTTATTCATATATAAGCAACAGTCCACTGACTTTTCTATGGATATTAGAGCTCATTGTGGCATCTGCTGCGAAATCAACCAAGTACTAAAACCAAGATATGCGGGACACCAGCCAAGTGCTAAAACCAAGATATGACGGGGCACCTAACATAAATGCACAGAACCCTGTCCATTGGTCAACCTGAGTCGTGTTGGCATCTATATCTGACTGTAGTTGAACTGTCACACCCTCAACCCCTCTGGCATACGTTGGACTTCGGACATATATCATAGGCTACTTGTATAAGACAAAAGATCTCATACACATCACATGCTAAACCTTACAGTACTTACAGCAATAAAACTTAATATAGTTCTCGATAAATTGACAGTAGTTCATAAAATTTCCAGCACCAACTATCAAAACAATTAGAGTCACAAACTCTCAAATCAAATAAAATTAACTCTTTATTATAATATTACATAGTTTGTCCTTACCGCTAACTAAATCTAAACTCAGCCAATATTTACTTAAGCAAAATTAAATTAATTATAGGACCTAATGTCCAAGCTATAATACCACAATTTTTGGTCAATTAGAGAATCTTACTTTAGACGTTTCTCTTAGCACTAATCCTATTCCAAAACCTAAACCTAGTCAATAAAACCCTAAATCAAACAAAAATCCACTATATCACCAAAACCTAAGCTCCAATACTATTTGTAACGTCCCTAAACCTGCAGTGTAGGTTGGAGTCATTACATGAGCAACACGTGTATCTTATTCCCATGCTAAACTAGAAATACTTATTTTAGAGCAATAAGCACAATATAAAGATATACAAAACTATTGATTTTCATTAAAATTTTAAAATAAAATTTTTAAATATCTAATATTGTTTCTCCTATTTAGTTTTAGCAATATTTGTAATTCCATACTTTTTATATGCCCCACATGCTGTGCTTTCAAAATTTTGCTGCTCCAAATTGTCTGTATATGCAATTGTGGCACACATTTCTTGCATTAACTATGCCGTCAGATATCAAGTAGGTTTTTTATTAACCTATCCAACTCCGTTGATTCTCTGTGCAAATGAAGTGCATATCATGAAGACCAGTATTGGGATGCCACTCCATGCCCGCGGGTATCTCTTGATTTAGTGAGCATATATCGAGTTCTATAATTAAACCCATTACTTAGTTCATATTGTGTCATGTGTTTCGTCTATAACATCCAAGTTCCTCATTTGTTCTCACTCATGGTTTCGGAGATCTCATAAGCTCCAATTGGTATTGCAGATGAATCAGTAGAAAGAGAAATGGGGAGATATATTACTGCTGCTGCTCCCGTTATAGAGTACATTGACAATCTTTACCTTTCAAGGGACATCACTCTGGACTGGTAGATCAATTTCTGATTAAAATAGCAACCAGCTCTGAAGCTCGCATTCTTTGGACCAGAAGATTCTCCTCAGCAATTTTCACCAACTTTCTTCTAGCTATGAAAGCAGAATTCATATCCCAAATTCGTGATCTGCAAATGCAGAAATTTGTTATAGTAGTTGATTACAGTGTTTGTAATGAAATTTACTGTTTTCCTTCAATTCGATCTCATTGTAAGTTACTGTAGAGTGAAGCATGTGAATTAATGAAAGTTTTGACCACAATATGATTGGAACATTTAGCATCGAACTTACTAGCTGAACAGAGGAAAGAGGAGCTTGTTTGAAGTGTTAATATTTTAAGAGAGCTATTTGTTTGGGAACTAATTGTGTTTTAACAAGGGGATTCATTTGCCAGTTATTGTTCTCATTTAGATATTGATTTTAGTGTTCTCATTTTTAGTTGAGATCCTTTGTTCATTTGGTCTATGCGGTCACAAAGACATATTTAATTGTAGTATGAAATTAATAAGCCCGCACCGATCTAAACCTTTTAACTATTTATACAAGATAGATCTTATAAAATCTAATAATTTTTTATGCCTTTTTGTTCTTTAATGATGTAAATAAATCTCTTGAGATTTCATAAGAGTGAAAATCGAATCATATAGTCGGCTTAATTTTTGAAACCCCCGTGAACTTATAATTAGAGTTAGAAAACCCCGTGTGTTTATTTTTCATTAGTCAGACCCCCTAACTTTTAAAAATCAAATCACGTCCATATTTTCCATTAATTACTTCACACCGAATGTATAAAAATTAAATTGTGAACAAGATTATCCATGTCTTTAGTTAGGGTTCTTCCCATTGCCTCATGTATAATAATTGTGGAGAGAAAACTGAATACCCTTGTTCTTTACCACCACATAGCGTTGCTGCTTGCACACTACTGCTCCAAGAAAACTTCGGTTAGAGTTTAATCTCATGCAAATGAAGATCTTAAATGCAAATATTAACATAAGTGCTAAAAATTTGGAGCTTTTTAGATAACACTAGTTAAACTAATTAACTTTTCTTAAAGATGCCAACTTAAACTAATTAGGCTAATCGATTGTTTTACAAAGATGCCAATTAAACTAGTTAAGGGTCAAATAAAGTCTTGATGCATGATGTAACCTAATTTATTATCATCAACAAATGGCTAAACTTATTAAGCCTGAATAAGAACATGTTGATTACATAACTCACGTTGATCCAAAATTTAAAAAATGTGAGAAAAAGGACACAAAAAGGAGCAAGAAAATAAACCATAAATGATAATCAATTGATAAGGGAAATTGAGTTAAGTTTTGGAAAGAATTTATTTTCCTTTATTATACTGTCAAAATTATTAAGACCAATTGGATCTTTTCAGCTTAAAAACTAACCTTATTACCTAATTATTGCACCCTCATATTTCAAAACGAGTCACTGGGGGTCTTAATGATAAAAAATAAACAAGGGGATTTTCTGACTTTAGTTATAATTTTAGAAGGGTTTTCTAAAATTAAGCCGATATAATATAGATTTTGGGCACATGTTATGCACATGTAATAAAAATAGAATTGATGTAAAATTAAATTTATCAAAAAAAATCTTTTATGTATCTTTTTTTAGGCCTTTCGCTCTGATTTAAGAGAATTCTAATCTTAAATGGTGAAAAAAATAGAAACCTTTTATCTTTTTTGGGATAAGTATCATGTTTTTTCTCTCCAATATATGTTCTTTCTTTTATTCAGAATTCTTTTTCAATATAGAGATCCCTAATAGATGTTGTTTTTTAATTATTTCAAACTTTTCTTGAGTATAGAAGTAAATGTAATGGCTATATTTTTTGGTGTTGTAACATTTTTTTTAGTTCACTTGAGATATGAATGAGAGAGAGAAATGACAGTGAGAAACTTTATATATGTAATCATGAAGAGACATATGTATGTTGAATTCTTGTCTCTATCAAATAAATGCTACTTTTAATTTTTTTTTTTTTTTTAGATGAGACTATAGATGTATATATAGATTTCAAGATTTGTTAATAGTTTGCAAATGGATAGATAGATTTAATTTGGATCCAATACGAACATGAGTCACAATCAAATTAGAATTCTAATCAAAATAATTATAATTATAATAGTAATGATGACATGAATGATTAATAAAAATATAAAAAATATAGATGTATGTGAATTTAATATATTTTATGTGACCCCTACAAACAAACAAAACTCCTAATATTTGTGAGTCTGCACCTATCACCGTTAATCTTTCAATATCAATAAATTAAGGGTAATTAAAAAATATTATTTAAAAATAATATCAAAAATAGACCTCACCGAAATATTTTCAAGAATAGACTTTTGATAGCCACATCAGCGTCACGTCAGCATCACGTCAGTGATGGCCGCCAGTGTGGCGCTGGCTGTAGATCTTTTGGGTTCGACCAGGGTTTCCAACCCAGTCAAACATTATATTTTTTTTGAACTATTTTTTCGACAGGGGTTGCCAACTCCGGTCATAAAATGTATAGCTTTCCAACTTCAATTAATGACCGAGATTGCCAACCCCGATCGCAAAAAAACCATTTCTTTTTCCCTATTTCTTAACCAGGATTGGCAACCCTGGTCCTAAAAAACACAGATTTTGCTACTCTAGCTTGCCGGGGTTGGCAACACTGGCTTAGAACACAGATCTGCCTAGATCTGATTATCACCAATACAAACTAAACTCAATTTCTCTACAGCACAATACATGCATCTATATCACAACCCAAAATTTCAAAATTTCATAATAATACATCTATTAGACAACTAAATCACAGTTTTGTAAATCACCTAGAGGGGGGGTGAATAGGTGATATGCTAATCTATAAACTAAATGCGCTAAATGCGGAAGCTTAAAACAAATTTGCAACACACTTAATACAACACACAAGTGTAGCCGAATTCCCCGTGAAGGGCTCTGGACTAGCTCCTCTTGATTCCCCTAGATATGAGTTGAGGTGCTATATGAAGCTCTTGTGGTTAAGTACAAGTGAGGCACACATACAAGCAAGCCAAGCATATAAGGATGATGAACAATATGAAATAATGCAAGGCACAAATGCAAACAAGTATGAATGATATGGCAATATGAATAATGCTATGCACAACACAAATAAAGAGAGAGGGTTAAGAGACAATGGATCAAACGCAAACACAAGGATATGTTTCGAGGTTCGAGCCCCTAGCTCTACGTCCCCGCCTTCACCGAGAAGGATTTCCAATCCACTAAGGAGTACCGAACTCCTCTCTCAACCTAACAATGCCACCGAGGCAATACAACCACAAATCTACCTCTACCGAAGAGGGATAAGACCCATAGCCAACAAACAATCTCTACCTCTCACTAGAGGGAGCAAACCAATCACCCGATCAACCTCTACCAAAGAGGGATACAACAAAAGTAAGGGTGTTTACAACTTGGAGGCTTAACAACCTCAAACAATCTTTTTTCACAAAACAAAGATCCTAAATAGATTAGGATAGAAGATATAGCTCAAGTGTGGAAAACAAGTGTTTTGATTAAAGAAAATCTCTTGAGAAAATACCAAATTGATATAGAAATTAAGAACAAGAAATCAATTCCCAAAAACTTGTTTTCTTTGAAAATAACAAAACACTTAAAAACAAATAAGATGGATCTTTTGGCACTTAAAACTCTTTTAAAAACTTGTAAAAACACTTCAGAAAAGTAAGAATTTTTGCTCTTGAAAATCTTACCTAAATCCCCAAAGAAATGGGGTATATATAGGTCAAACCAGAAACTAGCCGTTAGGCTGATCTGTCAGCTTGACAGGCTTGCGGTCGGCTGGCCTGGCCGACCGCCAACGGTCAGAAATATGACCGTTGGGGCATCCGGTTGACCGCACGGCCGACCGCCAAGATACAAAGAGCAAAGCTCTCTGGTCCGGTCGACCGCTCGGTCGGCCGGCCCACTGTGCTGCCAGACGTGCACAAGGCTGTGCACGTCGGTCGACCGTAAGGTCGACCGGCCCTTGGTTCGGTCGACCGTGCGGTCGGCTGACCTGGCCTGTCAGCCACTGTCCTGAGTCAGAAACACATGTTAAAAATATTTCTAAAAATTCTTTTTAAGTCTTGTAAAAATCTCCGAAAATAGTTTTCTCATATTGCATTGATATATAAACATGTGATAAACATTTCAACTTAAATATCAAGCAATTGAAACCATTTTTGTGTCTTATCATTTTTTTACCAAAAACCAAAACTGTATTTTATCAAACTTTGATTTTTCAATAGGAAATCTGATTTTTCCTAAACTTATGAATAGACATATCAAAATAAGTTTGTTTAAGATATGAAGCATGTATGCATATTGAACACATCTAATATACATAAAAACCATTTAAACTTGTTTTGATCTAAGCTATTCATGAAAATCAAATCCAAACATAAAACTTGTGTGTGTTGTGCACCTGAGCATATCAACTATTTTAAGCTTTACAAATGGATCTAAACACACTAAACTAAACTAGGATACCTAAGTCTTCTTGACGATCTTCATCTTCAAGTCGACTCGATCCCAAACGTGATCTACCGAGTGCAAAGGTATGATCTTGATGCTCGGACACTGGAATCACCATGTGAAAGCTTCTAAACTCATCTTTTTGAAGTAATCACCAACTAATATCTTGATTAATGATCTGAAACTAAAATCACAAGATTATTAGTAAATATAACTACATGAGTTAATCATCATCAAAACTAGAGAGGAAGGCCTCCGGGCCAACAATCTCCCCCTTTTTGATGATGACAAAACTCATGGAGTTATATATGCATGGATTAAAGTTAAGCTTCAAAGAAGGTCCCCCTTAACTCATGCATAAACAAATAAACATAAATAATATGCAACATGAATTCATATCTATGCATAAACAATGAAAGACTCTAGATACCAATGAAACGTTCAAACACAAAATATGCTCTAGATACCAATTAAAATTAAACTAAATTAAACTTAATATATGCAAAACATAAATATGCATATATAAACCAAAATCTTTCTCAAATAATTCTCCCCCTTTTTGTCAATCATCAACAAAGGGGTAAACAATCAAAACAAAACAAAATTTTCTCCCCTTTTTAATACAAAGAAACAGTCATCAATAAGGGGTAAAAGCAAAAGCAAATCAATAAATTTTTCTCCCCCTTTTTGTTCGAAACAAAGAATCAACAAAGGGTTAATAAAAAATTAAAAATGAGAACATTGTTTTTATTGTGTTGACCTCTTTTCGTCTAAAACAAAGACAAAAACCAAATAGGGGTGACAATCAATTAAGATACCAATTGAAAATATGTCAAAGTAGCATCTTGATACCAATTGAAAGTAAACACAAATCAATAAATGATATATGCTATATACATTCATGAAGAGAAAGATGTGAAGCTTCCCTACATAGATACATTACATGAAGGAGGGATGACAAACCCTAATTCACATAACATACACTATGCAATGCATAAGAGGAGATGTGAAGCTCCCCTACACACGTGTACCACATAAAGAAGAGATTGTCAAGCTCTTCAATACAAGATACACTCATCATGAATCTATATGTAGAAGAGATGTTAAGCTCTCCTTGCATATAGGCAATACAAATCAAAACTTTTGTATTTATCTTTAAACAAAATTTCGAGATACCAACTTTTAAAACATTCAAATAAACATCTTGATATCAAAAGAGAGTATTTTTTTTTTTAAGTATATGATATCAATTTAAAATTTTTATTTTCCATCATAAAGCATGGGAGTGGAAATACAAATACCAATTGTAAACATGAAAATTGAATTTTCTCCCCCTTTATGAAATACCAACAAAACACATGCATAGGCTTGAAATAAGATACCAATTGAAAATTGAATCAATTGAAACAAAGTTAAACCTCAAGCTTTAGCATAAACAAAACATATATATGTATGAAAAATAGATACCAATAGAAATTGACATTCTTTGAAATTCAAGCATACATATATGAAAATGTATGAGTATACAATAAAAGTCAAAATTGATACCAATTGAAAGAATTTCAATGATACCAATTGAAATAACAATAATGATCAAGTGTATACATCATATAACTACCACCCATTCATGTTCAAGTTTAAAATAATTTTCAATATAAGGCATACATGAGCATGATCTCCCGTCCAACCACCCTTGGATGGTAGGGGTTTTCAAAAATAGGTTTGAAAAATATAGTATGCTTGAAAACTCTACCATATGAAGAATACGAACTAGTTAAATGGAAAAGCTTTTAAACTAGTACGAAATCCTTTAAGTAAGGAATAAAAACAAAATTATTTTTCATGAAACATGAAATCCATATGTCACTAAACCACTCAAAATCCATTAAGCTCAAACATGCTCATGAAAACACAATCATGAGAAACATTGTAAAAGAGGTGAGTGTGCAAGTGTTATGTGAAACATATAATCATGAAAATTGACAATTAAGCTCAATATTCCTTGAAACATGAAAACCTAAAAGTCATCAAAACTATTTAATCTTCAAGGTATATGTATGTCCTATACAAACTAAAGTATATATACATATCCAAACACAACGAGTCCATAAAGATATATGCATTAAGGCACGTGGCTCAAAGGATGTATATGTATAACAATAATTTGGATAAAATGGACATATACATGAAGTTAAATATAAACACATGATCATAAAACAAATCCAAAAATGGGAATATAAGTTTAAAATGTATGAATCATCAAAACTAGACTATACTAGCACATCTAATGGGAACAAATAAGCATTCAAGCACAAACATATATAGATTTATTTGTGTCCCATTATATGTACAAATATATACCTAGTCTTAATGAAAACTAACATCTAAACATGTAATCAAATCATTAGGCATAAAATAAGATGTAAATCTGAAAAACATAAATTTAATAATTATGTAAATTCACATGTTATTAAACCTATGATAAACATGATAGCTAAACAAATGGTGAGAACACAAAAATAATAATCCATATTAAACATGGGTGTCTCAAAATGCTAAACATGTATGTCACGGATTTAATAAACATGACATTTTCATAATGATCATATAAACAACAAACCATGCTACAAGTAATGAACATGAAAAGCATGCATAAATAAATAAGGAGTAAGAGACCTTACCAAAACCTATGAGGCAACTCTCCATGTCTCCAAAACGTGGTGGTTATCTCCACCAAACCTTCCTTGAAAGTGATGCATCCAATTGATTTCCATGAAGCTCGGAACGCATCCACTCCAAGGTACCGCTACTCTCACGTCATGCGAGAGCCAACTCCTACATCAAATACAAGAGGGGTGGTCTTTGGTACCCATATCCTTTTGGGTCCATGGGGGTTAGTACCTTCCTTAACCCAAACAAATTTATTTGCTAAATTTACATCATGTAATCTATCAAAGCAAAATTTAGCAAGGTGGCCCTTACGTCCACAATGTGTACAAGTGTACACATGAGCATACATCGTGTTATGGTATCCGTGAGAAGCATGTTTATGCCGTGGATGGTGTGCATGCAAAATAGATGGAACTTGTTTCTTTCGAAACAAAGTTTCCAAACGTGTATGGCCCACAACACATTGGCTCAAAGTGGAGCCCAAACAATCTACACTCTTCTTAAGCATGGATATATCTTTTTCAATTAAAGAAGAAGTGTGGCATGCAATGGGTGGTTTAGATGGAACTACCCTAGCATGGCAAACATGGGAATCAATCTTATTTTTAAAAACTCATTTTTCTTTAAACAAACATCTAAATCATTTGAAATAGAAATTACTTTATTTTTCAAAGCAACATTTTCTTTTAAAATAAAATCAACTCTTGAAGACAAGTTTTCATTTTTCTTTAAAATCACATGGCAATCATTTTTAGATTTTAAAAATTCATTTTCTTTTAGTGCAAGGTCTAATTGAGATCTCAACGAATCCTTTCATTATAGACCTCAACCTTCTCTTGCAAAACCTTGTCAAGTCTAGAATGCAAACTTTTATTTTCTTTTTCAATTCCTAGACTTTTCTTTTTCAAAATCTTATATTTTTCAATTAATTTTTCACAAACTATAGATAGTTCTTCATTTAAAGCATGGGGATCAACAAAATCATTTGAAGAACTAGCATCATCATCATCTAAGTGGGTTTCCGAGTGTACCTCAAGGGAGTCATTCCCTTGCACCGCATAGCATTGTTGTGGCTCGGATTCATCTCCACTAGATTCTTCCTCTGGTTGGATTGGCACTTGAAGCTTGGAAGTGGTGGTTGTGGTTGTCAACATATTCCACACTGCAAATGCGGAATAAAAGTTAGAAGCAAGTAAAAGATATTCTTTAGGAAGTGTGCTTCTAATGGCCTTAAGGGCTTGTGCATTGGCCCCTATATGCTTGCTATCACTAAGGTAGGATTCCTTGGTAATGGTAAGGTGAACCTTATATCCTAGGGTTTGTAGGTAAATGGACATCCTAGTCTTCCAAACAATGATGTTGGAAGGGTCAAACATAGGTGAGGTCATGAAGTCCATGGATGTAAACTATATGTGTGCAAACAAGCAAATGCAAATGGAAGATTAGCAAACAAGGATCTCACTCCTAGGATGTTAAGCCTAAGTATCAGGAGCGTAGGCTCTGATACCAATTGTAACACCTAGAGGGGGGGTGAATAGGTGATATGCTAATCTATAAACTAAATGCGCTAAATGCGGAAGCTTAAAACAAATTTGCAACACACTTAATACAACACACAAGTGTAGCCGAATTCCCCGTGAAGGGCTTTGGACTAACTCCTCTTGATTCCCCTAGATATGGGTTGAGGTGCTATATGAAACTCTTGTGGTTAAGTACAAGTGAGGCACACATATAAGCAAGCCAAGCATATAAGGATGATGAACAATATGAAATAATGCAAGGCACAAATGCAAACAAGTATGAATGATATGGCAATATGAGTAATGCTATGCATAACACAAATAAAGAGAGAGGGTTAAGAGACAATGGATTAAACGCAAACATAAGGATATGTTTCGAGGTTCGAGCCCCTAGCTCTACGTCCCCGCCTTCACCGAGAAGGATTTCCAATCCACTAAGGAGTACCGAACTCCTCTCTCAACCTAACAATGCCACCGAGGCAATACAATCACAAATCTACCTCTACCGAAGAGGGATAAGACCCATAGCCAACAAACAATCTCTACCTCTCACTAGAGGGAGCAAACCAATCACCCGATCAACCTCTATCAAAGAGGGATACAACAAAAGTAAGGGTGTTTACAACTTGGAGGCTTAACAACCTCAAACAATCTTTTTTCCACAAAACAAAGATCCTAAATAGATTAGGATAGAAGATATAGCTCAAGTGTGGAAAATAAGTGTTTTGATTAAAGAAAATCTCTTGGGAAAATACCAAATTGATATAGAAATGAAGAACAAGAAATCAATTCCCAAAAACTTGTTTTCTTTGAAAATAATAAAACACTTAAAAACAATTAAGATGGATCTTTTGGCACTTAAAACTCTTTTGAAAACTTGTAAAAACACTTCAGAAAAGTAAGAATTTTTGCTCTTGAAAATCTTACCTAAATCCCCAAAGAAATGGGGTATATATAGGTCAAACCAGAAACTAGCCGTTAGGCTGATCTGTCAGCTTGACAGGCTTGTGGTCGGCTGGCCTGGCCGACCGCCAACGGTCAGAAATATGACCGTTGGGGCATCCGGTCGACCGCACGGCCGACCGCCCAAATACAGAGAGCAAAGCTCTCTGGTCCGGTCGACCGCTCGGTCGGCCGGCCCACTGTGCTGCCAGACGTGCACAAGGCTGTGCACGTCAGTTGACCGTAAGGTCGACCGGCCCTTGGTTCGGTCGACCGTGAGGTCGGCCGACCTGGCCTGTCAGCCACTGTCCTGGGTCAGAAACACATGTTAAAAATATTTCTAAAAATTCTTTTTAAGTCTTGTAAAAATCTCTAAAATAGTTTTCTCATATTGCATTGATATCTAAACATGTGATAAACATTTCAACTCAAATATCAAGCAATTGAAACCATTTTTGTGTCTTATCATTTTTTACCAAAAATCAAAACTATATTTTATTAAACTTTGATTTTTCAATAGGAAATCTGATTTCTCTTAAAGCTTATGAATAGACATATCAAAATAAGTTTGTTTAAAATATGAAGCATGTATGCATATTGAACACATCTAATATACATAAAAACCATTTAAACTTGTTTTGATCTAAGCTATTCATGAAAACCAAATCCAAACATAAAACTTGTGTGTGTTGTGTACTTGAGCATATCAACTATTCTAAGCTTTACAAATGGATCTAAACACACCAAACTAAACTAGGATACCTAAGTCTTCTTGACGATCTTCATCTTCAAGTCGACTCGATCCCAAACGTGATACACCGAGTGCAAAGGTATGATCTTGATGCTCGGGCACTGGAATCACCATGTGAAAGCTTCTAAACTCATCTTTTTGAAGCAATCACCAACTAATATCTTGATTAATGATCTGAAACTAAAATCATAAGATTATTAGTAAACATAACTACATGAGTTAATCATCATCAAAACTAGAGAGGAAGGCCTCCGGGCCAACAAGTTTCGTATTACCAATATCATGGTATCACATATATAATATACTAAAGTCCAAACATCTCAAAAATTCATATCATATCCATCAAAAAACATCCACAAATCATATCCAAATACAAGTATCAAAATGAAAATCATCTCAAACAAGATAATGCGCGCGACACTCATCCTCACCCTCGTCCTTGCCCTCTCCTTCGCCCACGCCCACGCCCATGTCTATGCCCAGGGTCAGCCTGAGATGGTCCTATCTCCGCCTCCTCCTCAGCTCCCCGATGCCATTGAGAAGGTCCCGGCTCATCCTGTGTATAAGGCCTCTAAGAAGGTCGCGGGCGTCGAACATAATAATGTTGGGTTGGCGCACTTGAAGGGTACACAAATCAGCCCTGCCCTAGCCCCACCCTCATGAAAGCAAGAGTCTGTAGGGCAATTCCTGGAGTTGAGGTATATGGCAAAAACAAGTTGGGTCGTTATCTGTGAGTTTAACAGTACATGTATATCCTTCTCTATCTGTCACCTCTCACTCTGTCTGACTGAATCTTTATCTTGAATGAAGGTATCCCATCCTCTTGTGAAATCTCAAAATTCTCTCACTAGTCGGTGTCAACAGTGTGTGCCATTTTTCTGCATTTTCCCGCCTTGTCCTAATCTAACTAAGCGAAAAAGTATCTTTGTAATGAGTGCCTGAATTGTCAAACCTGGAGATCCTTTCAACACACCATTGAAGCTCTCAGAGGCGTTTGTAGTCATCACACATAATCGATATCCTTCGTTCTTTGATAATGCCCTTTTGTATTTTTGGCCCTGCAAATTATTCTCTATCCATTGGTCCGCATCTTCACACAACTTTCAGTTCTATGCTTTTTTACTTTGTATAATTCTGGATCCGATGCACAACCGCTTGCCACAATAAAATATGCAAGTTTTTATCTTTAAAAATTCCCGCTGAAAGTTAGCTTTAATGTGCCTTATGTTGAGCCTACGACAACAACCTGATGAGGATCCCCTGAATCTCCCAAGCACAAAGAACAATCCCAAACAGTACAAACCAAATACCAGAGAAAGCACACGCGCAAACAAAACAATCTAACGAGATTCGGCCTCAAAGCTTACGTCCCCGGGGCAATCAAAAGAGAGATTAATTACTAGGAACATTGATTACAATGCTAGAAGCCTCTTTGATATTAAGAGAGCTCTAGAATACTATTTCTCAGATACTAAACCCTAGAAAAATAACCACAGCCTTTAAATACAAACAGGTTTCTAAACCTGCACTCGCAGCCCGCACCCGCTTGTCGGTCGACCGGGCGGTCGACCGACCCCTTCTACCGGTCGACCGGTCGGTCGATTGGGTGCCCAACAGAGAGTTGGGTACTTTCAGTCGGTCAACCGAGCTCCAACTTGTGCACTTTGTGCACGCCGGTCGACCAAACTCCTGATCCTGTGGGCGGTCGACCGGGCCGGTCGACCGACCAACCTGTTTCCTGCTGCTGCTGCTTCCTTCGCCTTTTCGTCGTCGACTTCCTCGGCGATCACCTCGATGACAATCCATGTCAATTTCCTCAGCAATATTCTCTCTTTCCAATAATTCTCTACCTCGGTGAAGATTCCCAAATCTGAGTCGAACTGTCCATCGACTCGAGAGCGGCTGCACCAATGTGGTTGCCTACGTACCCTGCCCAAGAGATCAAGCCATCCGTAGTTCATCCAAATGAGCTTCAGCAAGCTCAAGCTACCTGAAGGACATGGAGCAAAGCTTTGTAATGTGTAAACTTCATTCCCAATACCACCTTAGTAAGCATGTCGGATGGATTCTCCGAAGTGTGAATCTTCAACAGTTCGATGTCACCCTCTTCTAGAATCTCCCAAACGAAGTGATACCTGACGTCAATATGCTTCGTCCTTGCGTGATAGACCTGGTTCCTGGCCAAGTAGATGGCGCTCATGCTGTCACAGTTTATCTTCAGCAGATCTTATTCCACGCCCAAGTCATCTAGCAACCCTTGAATCCAGATCGCCTCTTCATGGCCTTTGTCATAGCCATATACTTAGCCTCTGTGGTCGATAAAGCGACGGTAGACTGCAGTATGGAGCGCCAACTCACCGGTGCCTGAGAGAATATGAAGACATATCCCGTTGTCGACCAGCGCTTGTCAAGGTCACCTGCATAGTCTGAATCAACATGCCCTATGCACTCTTACTTTCCCGTGTTGTCCTTCTCAAACACTAGGCCTACATCAATTTTTCCTTTGATGTACCTCAAGATCCACTTCACAGCCTCCCAATGACCCTGTCCCGAATCATGCATATATCTGCTCACCATGGAGACGGCCTGTGATAGATCTGGTCTCATACACACTATAGCGTACATTAAGCTACCAACTGCACTGACATATGGAACGTGAGACATATACTCACGTTCTTGAACACTCTTCGGGGACATCTTTGCAGACAACTTGAAGTGAGGAGCTATAGGTGTACTTACAGACTTTGTATCCTTGCCGTATTGAACCTCTGTAGTACCTTCTCCAAATAGCTCTTCTGAGTCAAGCTCACCCTACCAACTCTTCTATCTCTAGTGATCTCCATGCCTAACACCTTCCTAGCTTCACCAAGGTCCTTCATCTCAAACTCTGAAGATAGATCCCTCTTCAGAGCATCAATAGCAGATCTCGACCTCGAAGCAATCAACATATCATCTACATATAGAAGTAGATAAATATATTCACCTGACAGTAGCTTGTTGTAGTGCACACATGGGTCATAGTGGTTACGTGTGTACTTCTTCCTTCTGATGAAGCTATCGAACCGCTTGTACCACTGTCTAGGAGACTGCTTCAGTCCGTACAGCAACTTCTTCAGCTTGCATACTAATTCTTCCTTCCCTGCAGTCTTGAACCCTGTAGGCTGAGTCATGTAGATCTCCTCCTCTAGATCGCCGTGGAGAAAGGCGGTCTTCACATCGAGTTGGTCAAGGTCCAACTCATACTGTGCCACTAAAGCCAAAAGAATACGAATTGACGAATGTTTAACTACAGGAGAGAATACCTCATTATAGTCAATTCTTTCCCTTTGAGCATAGCCTTTGGCGACCAACCGAGCCTTGTAGCGTACATAATCTTCTTGGAGAGATCCTTGCTTCTTAGCATACACCCACTTGCAGCCTATAGCCTTCTTCCCTTTGGGCAACCTGGTGAGTTCCCAAGTGTCATTCTTGTAGAGAGATTGCATCTCTTCATTCATGGCTTCTTTTCACATCCTTAATTCCGAACTGATCTTAGCTTCTCTGAAAGTGGATGGAATAGCCTCCTCAATGACTGAAAGTGCATACGCTACGACCATATCAGTAGTGAGCCAACCTGGTCTCCTAATGTTCCTCCTTGGTCTTTCAACTGCAGTAGGGTCAGGAACATTATCCATGACCTGTTCTTGACCCTGTTCATCATCTTCAGCACCTTCTTCATCTGCTCGATCACTGCCCTGTGTCACCCCGGGAATGATCCTCACCGATGCTAATTCCTCTAGAGATGGTGGATTTGCATCAATCTCCACCTGCTGTGATAGCTCCTTGGTCTTGCTGATCTCCACCTGCTAAGAGACCGTAGGCTTCATCAAAGAAGCCTCATCGAAAGTGACATCCCTGCTGAGTATGAACTTGTTGTCCGTTGGATCCTAAATCTTGAACCCCTTGATTTCACGCTTGAAACCGACGAACACACCTTTTTTTGCCCTTGGGTCCAACTTATCATCTTTGACATGATAGTAGGCTGGACATTCGAAGAACCGTAGCAAATCATAGTCAGCACCTGCTTTTCCTGACTAAGTCTCAAGAGGAGTCTTCCCCCTATCGCAGACGACGGCAACCTATTCACAAGGTAGCATGCATACGCCAAAGTTTCAGCCCAAAACTTCTTTGACAGTCCTGCATTGGATAACATACACCGGACCTTCTCTAGCAAGGTCTTGTTCATCCTCTCTGCTACCCCATTTTGTTGCGGAGTCTCTAATACCGTGAAGTGTCTCTCTATGCCCTTATCAAGGCATAGCTATAGGAAAGGATCCGATTTGTACTCTCCTTTATTATCTGAACGGAGGACCTTGATTTTCCTTCCCGTGCTTATCTCCAAGTTCACCTTCTACTTCACGAACAGTTCTAAGACTTCTCCTTTGTGTCGCATGGTGTACACCTAACAGCGCCTAGAAAAATCATCAATAAACGACACAAAATAATGGTTACCTCCAATCGATGCAGTCTTGGTAGGTCCCCAGACATCCGTGTGAACATAGTTAAGAATCCCTTCGGTGCAATGTGATGCTGTGCCGAACTTCACCTTGGTCTTCTTACCGATAATACAATGCTCACAGAAATCCATCTTGCAGGTTTCGGCACCCTTCAACAACCCTTACCTCGCAAGAGTTTGTATTGATTTCTCTCATGCATGTCCCAGCCTCATGTGCCACAGCCTGGTTGAATCCTCCTCTGAACTGGTAGAAGTCGCCATTTGCTCTGTCACCGTACTATCCTTCAAGTAGTATTGGTTGTTCCAGCGATTGGCCTTCAACACCACCATCGAACCTTTTGTCATTTAAGGACTCCTTCCTTAATAGACACCCCAAGGCCCAATGACTCTAAAGCTCCTACAGAAATCAGGTTTCTCTTCAACTGAGGTACATACCTCACTTCCTTCAGCTCCCTCACCATCCTATTAAACATTCTGATTAGAATTGTACCAACATCCTCCATGATGCACGGGTGATCATCGCCCATGACGATCGAACACCCCTCCAACTTCTCAAAACTGGTAAACCAGTCCCGATTAGGGCATACATGGTATGTTGCACCTGTATCCATGATCCACTCGTTTTCACCTGAGTAGCCTATGATGGGGTTAGTAACTGAAAAAGAGAACACCGACGAATCTGAGTCTGATTTATCTGCCTGTGATATACTGCTTGGAATGTTAACCACCTTTGCTAGATTTGCCTCAGACTTTGATTCCTTCTTCTTTCCCTTGAACTTTGGACAGTCCACCTTCCAGTGCCCTATCTCTCTGCAGAAAGCACACTGATTCCTTTTGAGATCCCTAAACCCTGGCCTGGACTTTGATCTTCCTCTCACCTCCTTACCCTTACTCGAAGAACCCCTGCCTTTTACTTCTAGTGCATCCACCGATGAGCTTGACTGAGAAGGATGTCTCTCCTTTCTCCTCGTCTCATAACTTATCAGTGCAGACGACACCTCATGGTAGTCCAGAGTCTGCCTACCATTGATAAAGGTCAAAGTGAATGTCTCATATTCCTCCTCCGGGAGTGAATTCAGGAAGATGATCGCCTTATCTTCCTCATCTACCATGACATCCACGTTCACCAAATCTATAAGAAACTTCGTGTATCGGTTGATGTGCTCATTCACTGTACTCTCCTTCTTCATCTGAAACTGGTACAGCTTACTCTTAAGCTGCAATCTTGACTTGACACTCTTCGCTAGATATTTCTTCTCAAGGGTTTCCCACAGATGCTTTGCTGACGTCTCATATTGTGCAAAATATTTTATGTCTTGTGATAAACATGAACGAATCAACCCACACGCTAACCTGTTCATCTTTGCCCACTTTTCATCAGTGGTCGTGCTTCTCTTCTTCTCCAGAAGGAGAGTATCCTCGAGGTTTGATGCATTCAGGGCATCCAAAACCTCACATCTCTACATCCCGAAATTATTTGTGCCATTGAACTTTACTACATCAATCCTCGGATGAGGATTCATGGTCTTAACCGAAGCAATTTCTTCTGCCATCTAGATTACTTGATCGTCTAACTATGCGGGAAAAATAACCAACTGGAAATAGATCACTACTTCGATAAAAAAATTTTGATTTTTACCTTTTCACCGAAACTCTAGATTGAGTTTCTCACCGGATCTATTCCACTGATGATTCCCTGATCACTCTTTGTGTTGTTCTGTGATCGACACACGATCCCACGAACACGACTATCTCTGATCTGAGATCGACACACGATCTCTACCAAATCAGATTCCGAAGCCCTCCGAATCTCCAGAAAAATCCCAAGCGAAACCTGAAAAGCTCTGATGCCACTTGTTGCGACAACGACAACAACCAAAAGAGGAATCCCTGAATCTCTCAAGCACGAAGAACAATTCTAAAACAGAATATTTGATGGGATGATTTAAGATATGTTGATATTTTCCAAAGCAGAATTGCTCAGAACTATTGTGAGTTTGTGGGCGGATAATGGACCTTTCAGACAAACGTGTTTAATGAATGATATTGCTGTTGAGGCATTCGTCTACAATGTTTGGAGATTGTTGGAAGCCATTTGTAAAGTTTTCTTTCCTACAGTTGTCCATACCAATATATCTCTAGATCCTATTCAAATTAAGATATGTTGACATTTCCCCCCCATGAATCCTTTGCATTTGCTTCAATTTTGGATGGGATGATTTAAGTTAGCCAAGCATGTTTTCATTTCTTGGTGGGTAGGAAATTTAGTAATCGTATAATTTCTGGGACAATCCTGTTTGAATGTGCAATTGAGTTGAAGCAAATACGGGAGCAAGCTTAAGCATGTCCTCATGACATTTGTGTATATGAAAATGATTTTACCTATTTGGAAATTGCCTGCAATGTTTTCAGGCCATATGCAGTTGGTACAAGAAGCATGCTGCTTTCTGCTGGCTATTATTAACATGCTTTAGTCGATCACGGTTTCCGTGTGTTTTCCTTGTTACTAATGACACCCTCCAGTTCTGCGGCTTTCTGTTGTTTCCTAAATGGTTGATGAAATTGCCCCAACTAGAGGAAAATCCTCGAGTCCTTTATGGAGTCTGTTCTCATTTGATACCCAAATCCATGACCTCCTTTTCAATTGATCTTCTAGGGATATAGTTGGTTAAGCCTTGATGTTGATTTCCTCTTTCTTCATCCTTCTACTTTAACAGGATAACAAGCCCGACAAGTGGTACTCAGTTACTGATTAACTTTTTGTCCCCCGGACAATATGTTTTGCAAACAAAGTAGGTTGATCCTACACGAATATTGTTGCAGCCGAAGGACCATTCTAATGTAAGCAAGCATAGATATACATATATACGCCACATTTTCTGAGTCAAGAGTAAGGATTTTATCTGTCTGTAATTTTAGGGTAAGAGTAATTATCTTAGACGTTTGCATGAACTTGTTAGGGGTAAAGCTGAGGACTGTAGCTGTTTGCCTCAGAAGGGAGATAGTCGAGATAAGATATTGTGTAGAGTTTGAATAAGGTTTTAGGTGAAGGGTTTCACTGTCAGGTACTTGATCTGATATATATGATCAAAAAGCTCTTTCAGTGGTTCAAAGAATAAGCACATCTTGAAAATTTTAAGAATTACTGAAGTTTGAACACAAATGGAATGTTTTTTTAGTTCATTCCGTTGACTCAAGCTGACCATCCTATATTTTTTAGCATAAGCACTGAAACATATATGAACATGTTCTTCCCACAACAAGCAGCATTCTCAAGACCTGTCTTTCTGTTTGCTACCAAGAACATTGCAAGATTTCTGTACTAGATTTTTGATCAATTTTCGCAGCAGTATCAGAGTTACACAAGGAACAGACCGTTTAGGTTGGTTAGTTGGCATGTATGATAAAATCCCAACTTATGATGGATGGAGGCAAACTCAGATATTGTGTTTTACTCTTTGAGATATCATATCTTATGTCTCTCTCATATTTTAGGTCACCTGTCATGTATATCTTAGGTCTTGTGTTTAACTATATAGAACTTCAAATTGGTAGAGGTGGACAAAGTCCTACTCTATTAGCAGGGAAGAAAACCTGTAATTTGCGTTGGTTGCATCTTGAACTTGTGATCTCTTCCAATTCTGGAGCAGGTATATTTACATTTGGGGAAGCTTTTCTTTGTTAGATCTTTAGTTGTTAATAGAACAGTGATCTCCTTGTGTTCATTTTTTTTGTATAGCTAACTCTTCTTACAGCCTTGAGAAGAGCTAGGCACGAGCAATTGAACCGTCTCCCTCGCATCTTGTATTGCCTTCCCCAAAATGGAAAAAAGAGAAGATAGAAGTATTATACTCTCACTTTCTAGATGCAATACAGATATTATTTTGATAGTAGGAATACCAAAGTTGAATTTCTCTACGTCATTATAGACAAACATAAGTTGTCATACTATTTTGCGGGTCATGTTTTCAATTTCGACACTGAAGGGGTATCCTACAGTCGAGTTATAGATCAGTAAAGCCAGCAGTTTTTGCTAATCCGTCAACCTCTTTAACAAGCTCTTCTACCTTGTCAACAATCTCCTGTAAGAGAAACAAACTGCTCGGAAAATTGCCACCCACAGTACTATTCTGATTCACGCCTGCGGCCAACTTTGATGAAGGAAATGGACAGCATGACTCCAATCTTATTGTTGATATAATGGACTCGCCTTGCTGGTACCTCTTCATGCTGTGTATACTGTCCCCAAGTTCTCTCATCGTGTTTGCTAGCAATGAACAAGCTGTTTCATATTGTTCTTTAGTGCACATCTCCCAAAATTGTGAAGCAATCTAGTGACAGAGTAAGAGGAACTTGTTAGGAAACCTAGCCATGAAAATGATGAGGGCGGAGAAGATAAATTTCAATAGCTGTAAGAGGTAACGAAGGTTGTATACTTGTGTTTCCAATCGTAGACATGTTCTGACCGCAATAATAGAACCTGCCAACTCTCGTAGTAGTTCCCCGATTTGTAGATATTTCTTCCAAGGATATCCAAAGCCGAACCTTCCATGCCACGGCTCCCATTTCGCAAAATTGGCCTGAATGTAAAAGCCATAGTTGTAGTTTAAGGTTTATTGCAAGAAAGGGCTTCAAAAATATATACATTGCTAAAATTCAATACTATATGGTTAGAGAACTGCATACCATTGTCTCCTCATATGTTTTGGAGGACAGAACTGATAAGCAACTTCTGTTTTTTCTTGCTTTTTGAGCTCCCAATTTCTCATCCAAGGGCTTGTTGATGTAATCCTCCAAAATCTCTACATAAAAATGACAAAACCTTAATTAGAAATGGATCATTATGAAATTTGTTTTCTAAAAGGATTAGACAACTTTATAAAGTACATATATATTAGTCTTGTGACAAACCTTCGATAGAACACGCAAGACTATCAAACTTGGAAGCCAAGGAGTTATGCAGCTCATCTCCAGACCACACAGGAAGTATGGAGAGGCTTATGAAGATACAAATGGTGAAACCTATGAAGATGGACAAGAGGCGATCACTCGCTATCTTTATGATCTGATCCCCCCGAACCCCAGAAACAGCAACCAAGCTGAATGTGAGGATGAAGATCAATGCTCCGTAGTCGTACTTCTTCTTGATGCTGGGTATCATTCTGATATAGGTCGCTGCCGAACCTGGAAATATCAAAAGAGGAAGATGGAGAATTTAGAGATTGCATGTGAACGATGTTTTGCTTGACAAAGAGAAAGCTGGATATTTGTCAATATTGGGCTTCTCTAAAGTTAGTATATTAAGATGATAATATAGAGGTTGCAATATTGTTTGGTGTGTAGAAAATACTATTTACTACATTTTAAAGAGTAATGCATATTAGAAAGAATTTGCTCAAAATATTTACTATTCATAAAACTATTTGACTTCTTCAGTGTTGATCCTCTCTTTGTCTAGGCTCTTTCTATGAAATTGGGATGTAGCTCAAAGTTTTCGCCATCAATTCATTTTTATTTTTTCCACAGAGAGAGATTACATGATTCTCGGATAAATTAACCTTAGATAATCACCATTGTCCGTACTCCATAACACAACTTTCTGAAAAATATCATATTATATCAATTGTTACTACCGTACTCATCTTTTAACTTTATGACTTTGACAAAAATAACTTTATGAATATATTAGCACACTTTTCTCTTGCACTAATGGACCAAATAATTTGAAAATCAGAAAGGTGGAATTTTTTAATAAAAGAAACATGAACCTTTTGCATTTGGTGCTATATCACTATGATGTTGTAGTGAGTGGATGAAGCATATGCACAGAGTTGCTAGTTTCCTGGAAGGTGTGATGAATACTTACAGAACACGAAGACCGAGGTGCCGATGACCACAGCCTTGCCAGCTCCACTAATCCCTTGTGCTAAGAAGGCCATCAAGAACCCTAGCCCACCACCCAGTATAGTGCCCACTCCCCTGTTTATGCCCTTGCTTATTGTTGCACCTGCACAAAATTTTTTCTCTCCTCTTATTTTCATAGTTTCATTATTATGGCTAAGGTTTTCACACTGAAAAAAAATCTTACAACAACTCGGCAAGATTGGGAAATGAAATCAGAGCTAATTTTCTCTTGTTTCACATGGATTTATCACTAGATTTAACAAACGATTGTTATATGCCAATTATTATATGTAAAGAGTTAAATAAAAGGTTCACCGTTTTCTCTAAAAAAATAAATAAATGAAAGAGTTAAATAAAAGATTTGCACCCGGGTAGATTGGCTTTTCCAAACTTGCCATATAGTCTAGTAAGTCTGTGATTTTCTTACAAATTGAAGTTATTAGCATTAGTTTTCGCCCATTTTTATGGCCTGTTAGAGAGTTCATGGAAGATTGACACCCACAGATCAGAAATATAACAATTCTATGATTTCTTACAGTTGTCAGATTGATCTTAAAACCAATTCTTCATATTCCAACACTTACAAATTGAAGTGAAGCCTAGCAACCACAAGAAAGACTTGCAGCACATGTTGGCAGGTCACGATGATGGTGTAAAAGACTGAATGTGGTCTAATAACTAGTGGACATAGAAATAGTGGGATACTAGAAATAGAGAGGAACTTTAAGAGAGTTGGTAAGAGACAAGACTTGTGATAAATAGATAATGATGATATAGAGGAATTTTCGCTTTATTGGGAGAGGGTGAGACCATCTTATATTCCAAAAACTAGTAATTGAATTTCACCTTGCCATCATCATCATTTTCCTTTTCTTCCAATCAAATGGCGTAAGCAACAGAGCGCTAGTCGACTATCAGAGGGTTCAATAATGAATCGAACAAAATTACATAACTGTCTGTCATCCTCGTGCCAACATTTTAGGTGTTCGCAAGCTCTTAGTGAAGAAAGCTACAAGCAAGAAATGGACTTGTATAGCACTGTTGTACATGCACATATTTGTGAAATTTCACTGATCATGCGCCGCAATGGTGCTTCAATCGTTATCAGTCTTTTGATATGAATCTACTTCTGAAGATATTATATGAAGAGATTATAGTGTGCGCATGGGGAGCTAGAATAAATCGTTCTAGTTAAACTGTAAAGTTGGATATCGTTGGTTATTGATTGTTGTTATGTGCATGGAAACTGTGCTCTTGTATAAAACTAGTCTGTTGTTAAATTTAGGCAGCGCTATTGCTGTGCTGTAATATAATCCAGACGATAACTGTCCAGAAAAAATGATTAAATTTACCTGCGGTGAACTCAAATATGACAACCACGGTCATGACTGCCCACATAGCATTATCACCTAGACGATCGTGAATTACTTCCAGCATGTAGAGGAGTGACACGAGGACTAGAGCCAACCCAACCTTGGCAGCATGAAACAGCCTTCTCTTATCTCCATTACTGATAACTCTCGTAAGAGTTCTTCTAACTAGAGAAGTGCTCCTGGTGGATTCAGGGGCTTTCCCCTCTATTTCTGAGATGATGCTTATCGCCACAGAATCTCCAGGATTCTTGGATGCTGCCTGTGGTTGCATCTTGGTTTCAATGTTTTTTTTTTTGTAATGGCTGCTGAGATCCTCAGATGCTAGTTACTCGAGGGGTCTATATATAGAGATCGAAGAGCATGCTAGAAACGAGGACGAGGTAGGTCTGAGGCACTATCAAGAGTGATATTAACACGCATAGCTTTTGGCACCGCCACTTACCGTACCCAACTGAAGGTACAGAATGATGACAAACTAGAAACAAGCCACTCGCAGAAAACGACATTTTCTGAGTGGATATGATGTAGGATCCAATTTCAGTTTAATGGTGCTATCAATAGAGAGAATGGGCAGTAGCAAGCAGCCAATTCAGACTCACCTTCTTAGATTTCAAAAAGATGGTAGCAGACAGGCCATTTCCAACCTTTAACTAATGAGAAGGATGTATGGGTGAGTGAAAAATGTGATCAGTTGCTAGAAGATATGATTTCATTTGGTATGCAGACAGGGGCACCTTACACTTTGTCAACCCACCTTCACTCCTCGGCGCATATCTAATCGGTGGTGATCTATGGCAGTTTCTGGATGAAAACTGACACCGAGTAAACATGCACTCACATTAAACCTGTTTTTCTCTTGAAATCTAATCTACATGAGCTGTGGTTAACAGACATAAACTTGTTTTGCCAGTCCAATATCTTGCTTGGTATTGGACCCACAATAGCATTCTGTCCAATTTGCACAGAACAGTGAGTGTTGGATATGTTCCTTGTTCACCTTTGAGGGATCAGGCAGATATTTCATTCCGTTATGCAGAAATGCAGTGGCCAGCTTAAAATGCTCTCCTGTGACTCCCGAAATCTAGACATATCATCACTATTGATGATCAGAGAAGGGAAATGAGGAATGTTGATATGTCTTTTATGAATAAACTGTTGTGCGCCAATGACAACAACCCCAAGAGGATCTCAGAAATCTCCACCCACAGAGAATAACCCAAACAACACAAATAATGACCAGAAAAAAGAACACACGCAAACAACCTATTTAACGAGGTTCGGCCTCAACGCCTATGTCCTCGGGGCAATCAGAGAGAGATTTAATTGCTATGGAAGAAGATTATAATGGCTAGTAGCCTCTTTGAATGCAAGAGAGCTCCAGCTTTTTCCTTTTCGCAGATCTTCTACAAGATACTAAACCCTAGCAACCAACAACAGCCTTAAATACACAGATTTTCGAATCAGCAGATTTCTGCCCAAACCCGACTGTCGGTCGACCGGGCCGGTCGACCGACCTCCACCTCGGTCGACCCGCCGGTCGACCGAATTTAACAGAGAGTTGGCTCTTACAATCAGGGTATTTCGGTCGACCGGCCGGTCGACCGCCTAAGACCCTGTGCATGTTGTGCATGTCGGTCGACCCGGCCGGTCGACCGACCCGACTGTTTTTCTGCTGCTGCTGCTATTTCCAGCTGTTGTTCCCTTCGTCTTCGTCGTCGACTTCCTCGGCGATCACTCGACGACCCCTCTACGATCCTTATCAACTTTCCCATCAGTAAACTCTCTCTTTCCAACAATTCTCCACCTCGGCGAAGATTTTTCCTAAAATCTGAGCCGATCTCCAACGAACCCTAGTCCATCACCTGGCGAAATTGACACACGATCTCGGCGAAATTGACACACGATCTCGGCTTGCGCGCACCGGTCGAAATCGACACACGATCTCGGCTTGGAATCTTTAGCTCAACTGTCCACTGAAAAGCATCGTACATGCCTTCCCTGCACTTCACCTTAGGAGAATTTTCTTACATGTCGATCACGAATATGGCTTCTACTTAGCAACTTCACGACCTTATGAAGACTTCCTCACGAGTCAACACTGACTCTCCAACTGACTAGCTCTATCTAGCCTACCTGTCTTCCACTGACGGTCCACCAAGTCTGTGTAGAGCCCACCAAACATCACCGGCTTCAACTGGATGCACACCCCTCCTTATGCAAGCTCAACATCTTCTCTCCGAAGATCACCTGTTCCTCGAGACCACAACACCTCACCACCACGTGAAGTCGAACTGGCCACAACACTTCACCTCTACGTGAAACCTCTCCACCTCTACGTGGAGTTCCATCGGTCATAACTCTTCACCTCTACATGAAGATCCAAATAGCTTCTCGAGAACCCAATTAGCTCCATAAGAGTTGCATCAGCATATGGCTGCGCCTTTACGGTTGCCTACGTACCTTTGCCCAAAAGGATCAAGCCAACCGTAGTTCATTTAAATGAGCTTCATCAAGCTCAAGCACTGGTACCTCTATTTGCAGCAGTGAACCTATCTGACCGAGTCATATGAACCTCTTCCCGACCATCATGGAGAGCAACGGCCTTCAACTTTAGCTTGTCACGATCACAAGCTTGAGATTCATGCTTCTTTCCCCACAAGCGTGGTTTCACCTTTGTTCCAATAGCTGCAAACAACTCGACATCCTCTGCAATGTCTTCAACCTGTTCAGCATCAACCTTGGTATCATGATCTCCACCCGGTGTCACCTCCGGTGAAGTCTCCCCTAATGCCGAACCAACTGGAGATGATGGAGTAGCATTAACCTCCACCCGCTGCGATCCTTCCTTGGTCTTCGTCCTCTCCACCTGTTGAGAGACGATGGACTTCAACCCTGAAGTCTCTCCAAAAGTGACATGCCTGCTCATCACGATCTTCTTGTCTTCGGGGTCCCACAACCTGTAGCTGTTTCCCTTGACGCCCAAATAGACAAACCTCTTTGCTCGAGGATTCACCTTGCCATTCTTGGCACTGAAGTAGGCCGGACTTTCAAACTCCCGCAGCAAACAATGACCTTGAGCAGCTTTCCCAGACCAAATATCCAATGGAGCTTTACCTCCTATCGCAGTCGATCTATTCATGAGATGGCTAACATACTCAGTCGCCTCAGCCCAAAATGACCTGTCTAATCCTGCATTAGACAACAACCGCCGAACCTCCTCCAGCAAGGAACGGACTACATCTTTAGCCAACCCATCTGTACCTGTTGTGAAGTGAGTAGCAATACCTGTGTTCTGGCCAAATCGTAGGAATTGGTTCATGTCCCTTCCGACATTACCAATATGAAGCTCCTTTATCTTCCTACCTATCTGCCTCTCCATTCTTCCTCTCCACTTCACCAACACATCTAGGGCTTCACCCCTTTGTCTCATGGGATATATCCAAACCTGCCTAGATGAAGAATCAACAAAAGAGACAAAGTACCTGTGACCTTCAAGCGATGCCGTCTTAGCAGGTCCCCATACACTCACGTGAACACTATCAAGAAGACCTTCATTGTGGTGATTACTGGTGCTGAATCTCACCTTCTTCTTGTCCAGAACACTATGTCCACCTTCCAAATTGCAGGTAGCAGCACGTTCCATTTCCTTCTTTGCAGGAGCTTGCAAAGATTCTTCTTCTTCCTGTCCGACCTTTCCCTGCCAGACCTCCGGGCCACCAACATCTGAAGAACTAGAAGTCTCCACCTGATCTGTAATCGTACTACCCTTCAAGTAGTAAAGATTGTCTCGGCGGACGCCCTTCATCACCACCATCGAGCCCTTGATCATCCTGAGATCGCCATCTCGAACAGATATCACCATGCCCGATGCTTCCAAAGTGCCAACTGAGATAAGATTCCTTTTGAGCTGAGGTACATACCTCACCTCCTTCAATTCTTGAACTATCCCATCATCCATCTTGATGCGAACTGTACACATCCCTTCTATATTACACGGATGGTCATCCCCCATGACCGTGTAACATCCATCCAGCTTCTCAAAGCTAGAAAACCAGGCCCTGTTCGGGCACACATGATAGGTGGCTCCGCTATCCAAGATCCACTCAGCACTATCTGAGTTACTAACAATAGGGGTAGTAACCGAGAGAGAGAACACCGATGAGTCATCATCCGATCCATCTGCCCATGCTAGATTCGTCTCGGTCTTTGACTCCACCTTTTTATCTTTGGCCTTCGGGCATTCTGCTTTCCAGTGTCCTAGTTCCTTACACAAGGCACACTGATTTCTCTTCAGATTTCTGAAGCCCAGTCTGGACTTCGATCTTCCTCTAACTTCCTTGCCCTTCCGCGATGAACTTCTGCCTCTTACTTCAAGTGCCTCCGCCAATGAGCTTGACTATGAAGGATGCCTCTCCTTCTTCCTTGTCTCATAACTCGACAGTGCAGACGACACCTCATCATAATCCAAGGTCTGCCTTCCATTGATGAAGGTCAGAGTGAATGTCTCATACTCCTTCGCCGGGAGTGAGTTCAGAAAGATGATCGCCTTATCTTCCTCATCTATCGTGACATCCACGTTTACCAAGTCTGTAAGAAGTTTCGTATATCGGTTGATGTGCTCATTCACTATGCTCCCCTTCTTCATCCGAAACTGATACAGCTTACTCTTAAGCTGCAACCTGGACTTAACACTCTTCGTCAGGTATTTCTTCGCAAGGGTTTCCCACAGTTTTTTTCGTCGACGTCTTATGTTGTGCAAGGTATTTTATGTCTTGCGACAAACATGAACGTATCAAGCCACATGCCGACCTGTTCATCTTTGCCCACTCTTCTTCAGTGGTCGTGTTCCTCTTCTTTTCCAGTAGGAGAGTGTCCTCGAGGTTCGATGCATTCAGCGCATCCATAACCTCACATCTCCACATCCCGAAGTTATTTGTACCATTGAACTTCACCACGTCGATCCTCGGATGAGGATGCATGGTCTTAACAGAAGTACTTTCCTCTGCCATTGAGATTTCTGATCCTCTATCTATGTGGAAGAATAACCAACTGAAAATAGATCTCTACTCAGATAAAAATAAGATTTTTACCTGTCCCTTGAAACCCTAGATCGAGTTTCTCTCCGGATCTACTTCACCACAGATTCAATGAGCCCTCCTTGCGTCCTTCTGAGATCGACACACGATCTCCTCGAACACCAATACCTCTGATCTGAGATCGACACACGATCTCCACCGGATCAGATCTCGAGCCCTTCGAATCCTCAGAAATCCCAAGCGCAACCTGTAAGCTCTGATACCACTTGTTGTGCGCCAATGACAACAACCCCAAGAGGATCTCACAAATCTCCACCCACAGAGAATAAACCCAAACAGCACAAATAATGACCGGAGAAAAGAACACACGCAAACAACCTATTTAACGAGGTTCGGCCTCAACGCCTACATCCTCGGGACAATCAGAGAGAGATTTAATTGCTATGGAAGAAGATTACAATGGCTAGCAGCCTCTTTGAATGCAAGAGAGCTCCAGTCTTTTCCTTTTCGCAGATCTTCTACAAGATACTAAACCCTAGCAACCAACAACAACCTTAAATACACAGATTTTCGAATCAGCAGATTTCCGCCCAAACCCGACTGTCGGTCGACCGGGGCTGGTCGACCGATCTTCACCTCGGTCGACCCGCCGGTCGACCGAATTTAACAGAGAGTTGGCTCTTACAGTCAGGGTATTTCGGTCGACCGGCCGGTCGACCGCCTAAGACCCTGTGCATGCTGTGCATGTCGGTCGACCCGGCCGGTCGACCGACCCGACTGTTTTTCTGCTGCTGCTGTTATTTCCAGCTGTTGTTCCCTTCGTCTTCGTCGTCGACTTCCTCGGCGATCACTCGACGACCCCTCGATGATCCTTATCAACTTCCCCATTAGTAAACTCTCTCTTTCCAACATAAACCAAACCATAATCTTAGCCACCCAATGAAATCTCTAGTCACCGTAAAAGTCATCAATAACCACCCTATGAAGATCTTAGCCACACCCTAAAAGTCATCAATAACCACCCTATGAAGATCATAGCCACCCTATGAAAATCTTAGCCACCCTATGATTTTGATGTATGTTGTAGGGTGAAGTGATGAAGGGGTTTGAAAGTTTTGCCTATAAATAGGCACCACATTGCATGAGATTTTAAGACAAAAAAGTGAGAAGAGAGAATTACTAAATATTGTATTATCCTCTCCCTTCTTTTGCCATTTATCTTCCTTTTGTTAAGCTCTTATGAGTTGGATTTCATTGGGCTTGGGTGAGTGAGATTAGAGTTGTAATCTCTTGTATTCTCCCCTTTTGATTAGTGAATTTCTCTTACTGTTTTCTCCCGTGGATGTAGGTCATATTGATCGAAGCACGTTAAATACTCGTGTGCTGTTCCATTTATTTCTATTAACTTATATTGTTATCTATCTCTCTTTATACTTGCCATCTCTTACATTAAAAGCCCACTGCTATCACAAACTGGTATCAGAGCTAGTGCTATATTCTTGTGGGTTTCGAGATGTCTTCGGCAAAGTATAAAGTAGAAAAATTTGACGGGAGAAATAGTTTCAGTTTGTAGAGAGTCAAAATGCGGGCTCTCTTGGTGCAACAAGGCTTGTTAAAAGTCTTATCCGGTAAGGGCAAGTTGCCGAAATCTATATCCGAGGACGAAAAGGAAGAATTCGAGATGAAGGCGCATAGTGTCATGCAACTTTATCTAGCCAACGGAGTTTTGCGGGAAGTTGCCGACGAAGATACCGCCACCGGTTTGTGGCTCAAATTAGAGAGCTTGTATATGACAAAGTTCCTGACCAACAAGCTCTACTTGAAGCAGGGCCTCTTCACCCTTCGCATGAAGGAAGGTACGTCAATTAAAGACAACTTAGATGAGCTCAATAAAATTCTCATGAATTTAAAAAATATTGATGTTAAAATAGATGAAGAAGATCAAGTTCTTATCTTATTATGCTCATTACCTCCTTCCTTTGAAAATTTTGTTAATAGTATGCTCTATGGTAGAGACACACTCCAAGATGTCAAATCAGCTTTACATTCTAAGGAGTTAAGATGAAAAGTGTCAGTTGTAGGAAGTGAGGATCAAGCTGAAGGCTTGTTCGTCCGTAGTCGTACAGAAAAGGACCGTGGTCGTACAGAGAAGGATCGAGAAAAATCTCGAGAAAAATCTAGATTTAAATCTAGGTTAAGAAAAAATATTGAGTGTCACTATTGTCATAAGTTTGGACACTATAAAAAAATTATTTTAAGCTCAAAGAAAAAGAAGATGTAAGAAGAAAATCTCAAGATGAGAAATCTTTAGTTGTTAGTGTTACAGAAAAAGCTTCCATATTACATGAGATTCTTTCAGTTACCGTCCTTGATGCCCGTTCACGAGATGAGTGGGTTCTTAATTCAGATTGTTCTTATCACATATGTCCTCACAGGGACTGATTTGTGACTTACCAACCAATTGATGGTGGTAATGTCTTAATGGAAAATAACATGCTGTGCAAGACAATTGGCATTGGGTCAATCAAGATTAGAATGCATGACGGTATTATAAGGACGTTGAGTAATGTTCGGCATGCGCCAGATTTGAAGAAAAATTTAGTTTCTTTGGGCACCCTTGATGCCAACGCTATAAGTTTTCAGCTGAAAGTGAAGTTTTGAGAGTTAGTAAAGGCTCTCTTGTTGTAATGAAAGGAAAGAAGGTGAATACCCTTTATATCCTTCAAGGTAGCACGGTGACAGGTGATGCCGCTGTGTCAATGTCAGAAGACCCAGATTTAGATACCACTCATTTGTGGCATATGCAGTTAGGGCATATGAGTGAGAGAGGACTACATGTGTTGAGTAAGTAAGGTTTGCTTTGTGGCCAGAAAACATGAAAGCTTAACTTTTGTGAATATTGTATTTTTGGCAAGCAGCACAGAGTTTCTTTTGTTACAGGTATTCACAGGACTAAAAACACCTTAGACTACATCTATTCAGATGTTTGGGATCTCTCTCAGGTTTCATCGAAAGGTGGAGCTAGTTATCTTCTGACTTTAATTGATGATTATTCCAGAAAAGTTTGGGTGTATCATCTCAACATAAGAGCGACGTGTTTGCTACCTTCAAGCAGTGAAAGGTTATGATCGAAAAGTAAACAGGAAAGAAGGTGAAGCGCCTTAGGATCGACAATGGAATGGAGTTCTGCTCCATAGAGTTTAATCAATTCTGCAAAAATGAAGAAATCGTGCAGCATCGTACAACTCGGTACACACCACAACAGAAGGGAGTTGCAGAAAGGATGAACAGGACACTGTTGGAGAGAGCTCGGTGTGCGCTCTTTAATGTTGGTTTGTCAAAATATTTTTGGGCCGAGAGAGTAAATACAGCTTGCTATTTGGTAAATCGGTCTCCCTCTACAGCTATTGATTTTAAGACTCCTGAAGAGGTATGGTCTGGTACCCCTACTAATTACTCTCATTTACGAGTATTTGGTTACCCTGCTTATTTTCATGTAAATGATGGTAAGCTTGAACCTAGGGCAAAGAAAGCTATATTTCTTGGTTATGCTACTGGGGTGAAGGGATATAGGTTGTAGTATCCTGATCCTAAGTCACCTAAATTTGTTATTAGTAGGGATGTTACTTTTGATGAAAATTACGTGCTTCAACCTCGAAAGGAGTCTGTTGTTGATATTACAGTCAGGAGAGGAAGCAAGTAAGCAGGTGGAGCTTGAAAGTAAAGTTACAGAAGGAGTGCACGAGAGCACTCGCGTTTAATCAGTCAATGATGCTCAAGGTTCAACTTTGGGTGATAATACACTGCAAGAGCAATGGTACAATATTGCCACTGGGAAAGTAAGAAGGCAGATCGTCTACCTAAGCGATAGGCCTATGCAGATATGGTCGCTTATGCTCTAAGTGTGGTAGAAGCTATTGAGATTCCAGAACCTTCCACCCATAATGAGGCTATCAGTTCTGATGAAGGTGCAGAATAGACTGTTGCCATGACTGAAGAGATGAAATTTCTTCACGAGTCAAACATGGGAGTTAGTGAAGACGCCCAGGGGACAAAAAATTGGTACTACAGATAATCCAGCAGATATTATGACAAAGCCCGTACCTTCGTGCAAGTTCGAGTACTGTCTCAAATTGCTTAGTGTTCAAAGTGGTGAAGGTTGAGCCCGTCGAGACTAGAGAAGACAACAAGAATCCAAAGGACGCTTGATACAGTTCAAGTTAAGGTGGAGAAATTTGTTATTCATTTAAGACAAGGTGGAGATTTGTTGATATGTCTTTAATGAATAAACCAAACTATAATCTTAGCTACCCTATGAATCTCTAACCATCCTGAAAGTCATCAATAGCCACCATATGAAGATCATAACCACCCTAAGAAGATTTTAGCCACCTTATGAAGATCATAACCGCCTATGAAGATCTTAACCACCCTATGATTTGGATGTATGTGTAGGGTGAAGTGATGAAGGGGTTTGAAAGTTTTGCCTATAAATAGGCACCACATTACATGAGATAAGAGCAAGAAAGTGAGAAGAGAGAGTTGCTAAATATTGCATTGTCCTCTCCTTTCTCTTGCCATTTATCTTTCTTTTGTTAAGCTCTTATGAGTTGGGTTTCATTAGGCTTGGGTGAGTGAGATTAGAGTAGTAATCTCTTATATTCTCCCCTTTTGATTAGTAAATTTCTCTTAATGTCTTCTCCTGTGGACGTAGGTCATGTTGATCGAATCACGTTAAATACTGGAGTGCTGTTCTCTTTGTTTTTATTAGTTTATATTGCTATCTGGCTCTTTTTATACTTGTCATCTCTTGCATTAAAAGCCCACTGACTAGTGAAGTGAAAAGGAATGAAATCAGAGTGACTCAACAACTAGAGCAATAAAAGGGTGACAGCTGAAATTATGGATAATTTGGACAAGGAAATGCAACATAATTAAGGTAGTGTATGAGGTTTTCTTTTTCATTAAAATTGAAACTATACTTTGATAATTAAAAACCCCAAAGGTAGTGCAGGGTTCATCCATCAAAAAACAACAATGGAGCATCATCATGTACATGGAGATCCTCAAAACTCCACTATGAATTCACAAGTAACCACAATGGGACTTGGTTTACTATCTTAATTGGTGCAAATATTATTTGCTTCTTTTTTATCCTGCTTGGACATTGTCAAATGCATGATCTGTTTGGATTGTTATATACAAGTCTACAGACTAATATACTATAGTTTAAAATTTTAAATGGAGAATGGATCTAATTCAACTTTTCTTCCTTTCTTGCTTGAAAAACAAAAAGGTACATTAGCCTTTTATAGGCTTCAAAGAAAAAAAAACTTATAAGAATATCAACCGTCTACTTTAATGATATAAAGAAATGACAATAAAGTAATGCATATATGATTTTTTAACATCTTCAATTCAGGTGACTCTTTCATTTATTTAATGATGATGACTCTTCCAATTTCACAATTTATGATGACTTTTTTATTGCTCCACTAATGTCATAAAGCACATTTTATGATGACTTTTCAACTTCTCCACTAATGTCATGAATTACATTTGTTTTGATGATGTTTCAACTTCTCCTCTAGTGTCATGAATCACATTCATTTTTATTTATAATTCCAACATGTCCCCTCAAATCAAAATATCTTTATGCCTAGCATGTCTCTTAGTGATTGGTAGCGAAAAGTGCATTTTTATCATTACATTTACCATCACATTTTCATATTTATGCATATAATCATGCACAATTAATTAATATTTTATTATTTATTGTGTGCAGGCCTTGAGAAATAAAAATAAAAGAATAAAGCCCAAAAAGAAGCCCAAAAGCCTATATTCAAGCCCAAGGCAAAAGTGCAAATATTAATTGTCAAAATTGCAAATACACAAGGGCCAAAGTTGCAAATATTAAAGAAGAGGGAAGGATAGACTTCTATTCAACCCTAAAAACTTGCAGATGAGGATAAAAGCCAAAGAAGGAGAATTTAAGATCACAAATTCGTGGATAAAATATTTGGGATCTAGGTAACTTGATTCCCAAGTTATATCTAAATCCAAAGATTAAGAGCCAGGATGCAGCTTCCAGAAGGAAACGACCAGATGGACGGACCAGGAGAAGCCACGCGCCAAAGCGCGTGGTCAGCCGCCACCATAAGGCCGCGAAAACGTGGCCCAAGCCGCGTTTCCGCGGCAATCCAGTCATATCCAGGGAACCGCCTTCGTGGACGACTTCGACTGGGACTCTACCTCCTTCTGCTCTTATAAATACCCCCTGCAGTGCAACCGAGAAGAGCATTCAGAGCCAGAGGGCCAAATCTAGGGTTTTAGGCTTTCTTCTTTCTTGTAGTTTAGGTTTTCTTTTCTTTTTTAATTTTTATGTAAGTGAGGGAGAGGGCTATGTTGAGAGTGACACCGATGTATGCTTCTCTTCTCTTCCATTGTATCAAGTAATAAAGGTAACTTTTCTTTTTATGTCATTGCTTTATTTTCCTTTTTATTTTCTTCTCTTTTTCTATTTTTATCTCTGTTGGTTTATGATGAGCATGCAAGTGATTTCCAAAGCACAAGTATAACAAATCTTGGTGGGTGCCAACGATATTTCATGGTGATGTTCTACTCCTCAATGTACGTATCACTTCATACTTGCCCAAGCTTGATGATATAATGCGAACAGGGGACTGAGATCGATCCTATGGTTTATGCGTTCAACGCCTCCAAAGTAAGGTAGAAAGTGTTAGGATTTCACGTTTTTCTTTAACCAAACTAAGGTTAGTGTTTATTTCTTTTCTTTTCTTTTCTTATATTTTTGTAGATTAAATCACCATCTCCCAATTCTTTCTTTCTTATCTCATTATAAATACCACCTCTAATCCTCCATCTTCATAATCTACCGCCTTCTTCCTAACTTAACTTTAACTATTCTTTTTGTTAACTTAAAGAAAATAATTTTTAGAGATAACTTACAAACGCTTCTATCGCTAGTCCCTCCCTGAGGATCATGACCTGCATAGCCACTGCTACCGCGGATTCGAATTGAGCACTTGCACATTTTGTTCTAAATCTAAAATACTTTATTTTGTGTGCAGGAAAAAACTCAATCACTTAGCCTCATGAAAATTTTGTCCGATAATGACTTAACGAATATATCTGCAACTTGTTTAGTAGTGTGGAAATATTGGAGCTTTATAGTCTTCTCTTTCACATAATCTTGAAGAAAGTAGAACCGAGTATCAATATGCTTGCTTCTATCTTGATGCACTGGGTTCTTTACAAGTTGTATGACTGATTTGTTGTACACAAATATTATAGTTAATTCTTCTTGTAGATGATCCAACTCCTTTAAAATGTTTCACAACCAAATACCTTCACATACAACAGATGAAGCTGCCACATATTCTGCTTCGCATGAAGATAAGGCCACAACTCCTTACTTCTTTGAGGCCCATGAAAATACAGTTGACCCAAGATAGAAGATATAGCCAGTTGTGCTTTTTCTCTTATCTTGGTCCCTCCCCAGTCGCTATCTGAATAGCCTACTAACTCTGTAGTTTCACCATAAGTATAAAATAGATTAAGATTGAGTGTCTTTGATATAGCATAGAATCCTCTTCGCAGCTAGCCAATGAGACTCCTTTGGTGTCTTCATATAGCGATTCACAAGTCCGACTCCATAAACGATATATCTAGTACCTTAGGCTACCAACTAGACTCTTAAAGAGAGTCGAATTTACAAAATCTCTATTTCTTTCTCTTGATAGCTTCATTCATTTGATTATTGAGGTATTCATTGGGTTGCACTTACTCATCTTGAATTTCTCCAAGATCTCCTTAATGTACTTCTTTTGAGATATAAATATCTCATCTTATTGCTGCTTCACTTCGATGCAAAGAAAATAGGACATCAATCCTGTCTGTCATGTCATCTCAAATTCATTGAACATCACCGCCTTGAATTCAACAAGCATTTCGGCCCTACTTTTCTATGTATAACAAATCGTCAACATAAAGAAATGATTAGAAATTCACCTTGGTGGTTCCTCTTCATGTAGATGATATGCTCATAGGGATATTTGGTGAAGCCGTTTTGATGAAGATAACCATCAATTCGGACATTTCACGCACTTGGTGCCTGCTTTAAGTCGTATAAGGCTTTTTTCATGCGATATATTTTGTCTTCTTGCCCTTTTATTAAAAAATTTTTTGTTGCTGTATATACACCTTTTCTTCAAGAATACCATTGAGAAAAGATGACTTGACATCTAGATGATATATCGTCCACCTGTGATGAGTTGCAAGTGAAATTAATAGTCTCACCTTGTCCAATTGAGCAACTGGTGTAAAGACTTCTTCACAGTCAATGTTGTACTTTTATTCGTAACCTTTCACTGCAAGCCTCGTCTTGTACTGATCAACTTCACCATCTTTTGTGCATTTGATCTTGTACACCTATTGCCTTATGATTTTGTGGAAGTGTTGTCAATTTTCATTTGTCGTTCTTCTGAATGGAATGAATCTCCTCCTTCATTGCTGATCGCCAACAATCTTCTTCCTCAGCCTCTTGGAAAGTGAAAGGCTCATGATCAGCATATAAACAAAAGAGATTAATCTCTTCATCTTCTTCTAACTGCTCATAGATCTACCTGAGGTTTCTTATTTTGATGGGATCTCATTGCACAAAGGATTCACTACTACTACCTTTCCCAGAAGAAGAAGAATTTCTTGCAGGAGATGGTGTAGCATGTTGAGGAGATGATAGTTTAGCTGATGATGAAACCTCCTATAGGTTCATCCAGCACGGGTTGCTATTTGACAGTTGTTTGGTCAGAAAAATAGCGCGAAGTAAAATTTATTTGAGTAGATGAAAAGTTACAACGTAACGATTTTGATTACAAAAGAGGGAAGAATAACTGATTCTCTCCTTTATTTAAGGCTGGGTTCTTTGTGTGGCAATGTAGAGTGATTCTTATTCTCTGTTGACCAGACAAATGATAAGCTTCTCTTCAGAATGCTCTCAAAGATCAATCAGAAGGGAGTTCTGTTTTTAACATACTAAGTGTTTAGAGTCCACTGATTTCTCCTTTCTGTAAAAGTAAGAGAAAAGTAAGATGCTTTTAGATTGAGAATTCTCAGCTCTCAAGTAAAAACTTCTCTTTCTCTTCTATGACTTCCTCTCCAAAAGTCCTCTCTGCTCAAAAAGAGTTCCCCCTTCTTCATGGCTACTCAAGCATTTATAGGGAGTCATAGGGGTATTATTATCCCATAAAATTTCTCCATAATGAGGATTAACTCCCACATTATGTGGAAGTAATGGGGATCAGTTACAATAGAAATGCAGATCTCACACTAGACGCAGACCTTACGTTTGTTTAGATGCAGGGCTTAAACCCACGTCTCTGCCAGAACACGGAGTTGCTCAGACTCGCGTTTGAGGAGGAGCGCAGAGCTGCTCAGACCTACCCTTTAATTAAGACGTGGAGTTACTCAGACCCATGTTTGAAGTGAGATGCAGGATTTCTCAAACCAACGTCTGAAGTAGAGCGCAGAGTTGCTTAAACTTGCGCTTGAAATAGGATGCGGAGTTGCTCAGACTCTCGTTTGAAGTGAGACGCAGGATTTCTCAGACCCGCGTTTGATGTCTGCATTTCTTCTTGGATGCAAGGTCTGCATTTTAATTGAAATGCGACCTTCACTTTGGGAGATTCGCGTTTGATTACTTGTTATTAATGATTTTTAGACAGCCTAAAGAATCCCCTCCAAAGTTTTCGATACTCCACAGCTGATTGGAACGGATTTCAGAATACTTTAGACTTGACGTTGATTTCAGACTCTTCGTGAGGCAATCTATCAAGATGTCCTGAGTTTAATCTTGTCTGAATACTGGTCTTCGTGAGTGTACTGTTGAACTGCTTGAAGCCTCCGAGGAAGATTGACACAAGTATCTTAGAAACTCAATCTAGCACTTGTCTTGAGCTCTGGTTTATTTGTCAGTGTATTATTGAACCGTAGAGTTATCGATTACTTTTATCAGTGTACTGTTGAACTGATTGTAGAAGTAGAGACATACTCTTTGTATAAGAGAGACCCTCATAGACGCGAGGTTCAGTGGAGTTGAGACGCGACACTAAGTTACTGTAGAAATGTGGTTCTCGATTGCTGTTGAGACGCGGCTCTTAATTGCTGTTTAAACGCGACTTTCAGTTTGAAACGCGAAGGTCGCGTCGGATACTTTCAGAAGCGGACGCAAGTACCGCGTCAAATGCATGTCTGGCTCAGATTGAGCTCGAGATATGCGCCGCATATATCGGCCACTGAAAGGCCTATAAAAGACTTAGGTCTTTCAATAGTCAATTCAGTTGACTGTTCTTCTCCTTCAATCAGATCCGCGTCTGAAGATCAAAGCTCTCAAGATTTCTCAGAACCCACAAATCTTTGAGCTTTTTTCAAATCTTTTCAAAGATTTCACCGTCAAGATGGATCCAAAATCAAAGCAAATCGTTGCTTCGTAGAGCGTCGCCACTGCGCCTACTACCGTGGGTGGTTCTTCTCCTCAGGAAGCCCCTATTTTTGATAAGTTAAATGGCTTTTGCCATTAGAACATGAAGAGACATTGTCTCTTAACTTCTTTTTGAAGTTTCAAAACTTCTCTTGAAGTTGAACAGTCGACGCGAATCTTGTTGGTCGGCGTTTGATTTGTAAACGTGATTCTCGCGTTGATGAGCAAAACACAGGTCTCATTTGTGAGACTCGCGTTTGAGTCTCAGGACTTAGAAATTTTCTCTAAGTGTGGAGTCTAGACGTGGCTTTCATGTGAGTCTCGCATTTTAATCACAGAACTCGGGTCTCATATTTTGAGCCCCGCGTTTGAACTCCAACACTTGGTGTAATTTAACTGTTCTCAGAGTATTAACTTTGTGTCCTTTTTACAGTGAGGTATTCCTCAAATCCTCTGGCGAAGAGACGTTATTTTGGCCATTTAGGTGGATTAGATTCTGATGTCATCTGTGGCCTCAGCAGGACTGTGTCGACTTTCACCAGGAAGGATCGAGAGCGGCGAACCAAGTTTAGTCAGGCGAGCTCGTGGACTCTCCGAGAGCTCATCAAGGACGGGAGATATGAACCTGATGCCCGTTCACTACTAAGAAAGCTGGATTTCTTATTTGAAGACTCAATTAATGAGGATGCAGAGGTGCTGCTTGACGGCGGCTACAAATGGCTTCATCATCTTGGAGAGCGTCGCTTCTTTCTATCGAAGATGGAAAGGATGTTGTCACGCCCCGCTTCCCAAAATACGTGGAAACGGAGTCGCGACGAAGGTCGGCGATGTATATACGCGAGGAAATACCCTACGCATACACGCTAAGCCTAAAGTAACCTAAACAAGCTATAAATCGAAACTGTAATGGAACATGATTACTGCAATATCATATATAAGCATCCACACATGATATCATATAAATGAAAAAAAGTAGAATAGCAACTAAATCCGATATATCAAGAATAAGGAAATAACAGGAATGAAAGAGAGATGAGAATACCAGAATCAGAGAGAGAGACTCAAGCTCCTCACAATATGTATGGTCTCATCGAACACCTGACAATAGAAACAAAAGAGTCCAATATCTGGACGTTTAAATCCAGAGTCGTCAGAAAGCGACCTAGTGAATGTGTGTGTAAAGAGGACTGCTCGTGCATATAAACAATGTGCAATAACATGATAATCTGAAAATAAAAGATAACAAAATAATCAATATCAATAGCAAACTATGAACGATATATAACTGATAACATGATAACAGGGAACAACTAATGCCAAAATGTATAACCTAGCATATGTCACTAGTTTGATGTACAATCCTATATCTATCATAGTTTATACATGTATATACAGTCGGGTGATCACGGTTAGTCACAATACATTAACAGTTTATCATTATTAATTATGTCAGCGAACACCAATTGTCACGTGTAACAGACGTATCCCATACTACGCCTACCACACATGCAAATCGAGCTTCTCAGTTATTGAAACTGATTGGTTGGAGACGTCTGTGTTTTAGGTGGGTACCGTGCATACCCGGGACCACGGCCCAGACTCCTGGCACTGAATCAGGATTTACCGCAAGGTAGTCAGGAACATGTATAAGAGGAACATGTACATGTATAACATATATAACAGGAACAGGATGGGTGCCAGTCACCCCACGGGAACCCTGCAGTGAAAACCTCTTTTAGCTGCGCAACCTAAATTCTAGGTCCACCCAAAATACAGACGCTGTCTCCTCCATCAATCTCCCCAATCCCAGTATAAGTTGCTTAATATCATGTTATTAGTTTATCAAGATTACTTAATATGCATGTTACTTGAATCACTAGGATAACTCGGTGGTAGTCACAGTAACAATATCAACATGTAATCAGGATACCAGTATAACAAGAATATATAATATCAATGAAAAGGATACCGGTATAACAGGAATATGTAACAAGTATAACATAACGGTGTTATTACCGTGTAACAATATTTTCCCAGCAATTAAGTAACATGGACAATAGTATCAGGTAGATATCATGTATAAACAATCAAGTTTCTCATGTAAATCAAGATATTCAGGATGAGTAATAACCAAATACATGAATATAAAATCTGATAACTAATACCAATTATATCAACCTCAAGATCGAGCTGAGTCAAGTCACAGTCTAAGGGGTATCAAAACTAGACCTAAGCAAACAACGATAAACTACTAATGAAATGGCACAGATACAAGCTCCTACCAACTACGTAAATAAAGTGAATAATCATGAATATCTCATGAAGTAGTACAAGTAATCAAACTGATAAAATACAACAGAAAGTCACATGAAATGATAAGTGTAACATGTAAATGCATACCGACGACGGTGAATAAGGAATTGCACAAGAACGAATACTCAGAACAAATTAAATAAAATTAAATAAAGAAGTGAAACATTCACCTGAGTTAGATCGCAATCCAAAGCACTACAAATCCTAGAATCCAGGTAAATCTACATAAAGTATTTTAATAGGAATTGTTAGATTTTTTTAAAAGGATATTTTAAGGAGTTTAAATCTTGATTAATTAGTTTGGGATTTAGAGATATGATTCTTTAGTTTTAATGAATTTAGTAGGTTTAATTTAAACCAATTTCTAATTTTTTTTAGATTTTTAATAGGCTTTAAATCATTAAAATACTTAACGGGTCTAGATTTATCATTAAGAATAAATGGTTTTAAAGTAGGTAATTTGAATTAATTTCTGTTGGTATTAGTGTAAAATTTTTATCATAGAAAGTAGAAGTATTATAGATTATTGTTTACATTTTTCTCAATTTTTTGATATTATAATAATTATTTTAATATACAAATTCACTTTTCTTTCTTCCTTTCTTTCTTCTTTTTTCTGCCTCTCTCTATTTTTTCTTATATGCAACAGCCCAGGCCCTCAGGCCCAGGCTGGACCAGGCCAAGTCCAGGCCTGGTCCAGAAGTCCTTTTTCTTTTTTTCTTTTTTCTATTTTTATTTTTTTAAATTATTAACAGGGCCTAAGCCCTGTATACAGTGCAGCCCTGCCGGCCTGGCTCGGGCCAGGCCGGCCCAGGCCATCCTTTCTATTTTTTTTAAGAGTTATGCACAGTGGGCCGGCCCAGCCCACTGTGCATTATGCAACAGCCCCGGGTGCAGTCTGCACCCGAGTGGCCTGCGGCAGAGGTTCTCGGCCATTGGCCGAGAGCAGGCCGGAAAAATTTTTTTTTTTATTTTTTTGAAAATCCTTTATAAAAACTTTGAAAAAAAATTGTAACTATAAGTTGGTAGATCTACACATGTTTTTTTTTTAATTAGATTTTTAGATTGGATTTTTGATGTATAAAATTATTCATAAAGATCATGGTATAGACATGACTACTAATAAACAATTAATAAATTTTTAGAAAATAAATTGCTTACTTGAATTTGATTTGTTCAAATCAAGGCTTTGTAGGGTATTAAAATTATGATTATATAAAAATTATTTTAGGTAAATTTCTAAGAACTATTAAATATATTATGGTGACTTTTGCCATATGGGTATGGATAGTTGATACAGATTGTTGAGATTAATAATTTATTTATTTGGTTCTAATTTAATTTAATTTATTTTTAAGAAAAAGTGAAATTAATTTCACAAGTTAGATCTACTTACTTGAGTTTTCCTCCTTATATGCTCCTCAATTCTTGTACCTCAAGGAGAAAGGAAAGATTGAAAGTGGAGGAAGTTAGATTAGGGTTTTCTCTTTAGGTAGAAAAGAAAGGAGGTTGGGTCTTTATATAGATTATTAGATAATTTAGAAACATGAATTATAGTTAGGTTTAGATTGCTTAATTTAGTAAGTTAGAATTAGGATCGAAATTTGGATTGAAATTTGAATTATGATTATATATTTAGATTAGATTATAGATTTGAATTTGGATTAGGATTAGAATTGAGTTTTGGGTTAATGAGTAAGGATCTCAATGGTAATGGGTTATAGATTATATATTATTGGGCTTTAGTTAAGAGAAATAAATAATATGAAGGATAAGAAAAATAGATAGTAGGCTTGTGAGCTTAGTTTTTGGGCTTAAAGAAAAATAGAAAAGAAGATGAAAATAAGGAAGTGGGCTTGGCTCATGTGAGCTTATCATAAAAAAGAAAGAAAACAAAAGGAAAAGGAGAATGAGTTGAGCTTATTGGACTTGGAATGAAATTAATAATACCCATTAATAATAATTTAAAATAACTAAATATAAATAATATGAGTCTACAAGTCATAAACAATAATACTAATAATGATACTAAATCAAGCTAATTAATATTGATAAGATAATAGGTAGAATCAGGAAAAAAAATTTAAAAATAATAATATGGTATTATTAAATAGGGGATATTACATTCTACCCACCTTAACAAAAATTTCATCTTCAAAATTTCAATAAAGCGGGGAAATAAAAATCAAATTAGAAGAAGATGAAGCTTCCACACCGCTTCTCACTGCATCATGACTTCACCACGCTTCCCTGTGCGCTCTGAACTCTGCTACCGGCTTTAAAATGAAGTGATCAAACTCAGGAGGCAAAATTAGGAAAATAGATTGGAAAGAGGATAGGAATCAAGATGGAACACAGATTGCTCTAGAAAAAGAGTTGAAATTAGGGATATTAAAAGATTCAAGAGATGGATCCCAAAAGAGAGAACGATCAATTCCAAATGGAGTCAAGATCATCGTATGGATAGTATATGTATATTGCAGTGTACTATACCTTGTTATAAGTTACCAGTATGAACTAGGTCTTTCTTTTATAAACCTAGCTCTGATACCAAAAAAATCATGTCACGCCCTGCTTCCCAAAATACGTAGAAACGGAGTGGCGATGAAGGTCGGCGACGTATATACACGAGGAAATACCCTACGCATACACGCTAAGCCTAAAGTAACCTGAACAAGTTATAAATTGAAGCTGTAATGGAACATGATTACTGCAATATCACATCTAAGCATCCACACATGATATCATATAAATGAAAAAAAGTAGAATAGCAACTGAATCTGATATATCAAGAATAAGAAAATAACAGAAAGAAAGAGAGATGAGAATACCAGAATCAGAGAGAGACTTAAGCTCCTCGCAATATGTATGGTTTCATCGAACACCTGACAATAGAAACAAAAGCGTCCAATATCTGGACGTGTAAATTCAGGGTCATCAGAAAGCGACCTGGTGAGTGTGTGTAAAGAGGACTGCTCGTGCATATAAACAATGTGCAATAACATGATAATCTGAAAATAAAAGGTAACAAAATAATCAATATCAATAGCAATTATGAACGATATATAACTGATAATATGATAACAGGGAACAACTAATGTCAAAATGTATAACCTAGCATATGTCACTAGTTTGATGTACAACCTATATCTATCATAGTTTATACATGTATATACAGTCGAGTGATCACGGTTAGTCACAATATATTAACAGTTTATTATTATTAATTATGTCAGTGAACACCAATTGCCACATATAATAGACGCATCCTATACTATGCCTACCACACATGCCAATCGAGGTCCTCAGTTATTGAAACTGATCGATTGGAGACATTGTCTGTATTTTAGGTGGGTCCCGTGCATACCCGGAACCACGACCCAAACTCCTGGTGCTGAAGCAGGACCTATCGCAAGGTAGTCAGGAACATGTATAACAGGAACAGGTACATGTATAACATGTATAACAGGAACAGGACGGGGTGCCAGTCACCCCACGGGAATCCTGTAGTGGAACCCTCTTTCGGCTGCGCAACCTAAATCCTAGGTCCACCTAAAATACAGACGCTACCTCCTCCATCAATCTCCCCAATCCCAGTGTAAGTTGTTTAATATCATGTTATTAGTTTATCAAGATTACTTAATATGCATGTTACTTGAATCACTGGGATAACTCGGTGGCAGTCACGGTAACAATATCAACATGTAATCAGGATACCGGTATAACAGGAATATATAACATCAATGAACAGGATACCAGTATAACAGGAATATGTAACAAGTATAACATGACGGTGTTGTTACCGTGTAACAATATTTTTACCACAATTAAGTAACATGGACAATAGTATCAGGTAGATATCATGTATAAACAATCAAATTTCTCATGTAAATCAAGATATTTAGGATGAGTAATAACCAAATACATGAATATCAAATCTGATAAATAATACCAATTATATCAACCTCAAGATCGAGCTGAGTCAAGTCACAGTCTAAGGGGTATCAAAACTAGACCTAAGCAAGCAACGATAAACTACCAATGAAATGGCACAGATACAAGCTCCTACCAACTACATAAATAAAATGAATAATTATGGATGTCTCATGAAGTAGTACAAGTAATCAAACTGGTAAAATATAAAAGAAAGTCACATGAAATGATAAGTGTAACATGTAAATGTATACCGACAACGGTGAATAAGGAATTGCACAAGAACGAACACTCACAACAAATTAAATAAAATTAAATAAAGAATTGAAATACTCACCTGAGTTAGATGGCAATCCAAAGCACTGCAAACCTATAATCTAGGTAAATCTACATAAAGTATTTTTATAGGAATTGTTAGATTTTTAAAAGAATATTTTAAGGAGTTTAAATCTTGATTAATTAGTTTGGGAGTTAGAGATATGATTCTTTAGTTTTAATGAATTTAGTAGGTTTAATTTAAAACAATTTCTAATTTTTTTGTTAGATTTTTTATAGGCTTTAAATCATTAAAATACTTAACAGGTCTAGATTTATCATTAAGAATAATAGTTTTGAAGTGGGTAATTTGAATTAATTTATATTGGTATTAGTCTAAAATTTTTATCATAGAAAGTAGAAGTATTATAGATTATTGTTTATATTTTTCTCAATTTTTTGATATTTTTAATAAATTATTTTAATATACAAATTCACTTTTCTTTCTTCCTTTCTTTCTTCTTCTTTTTTACTGTCTCTCTCTGTTTTTTAATATGCAATAGCCCAGGCTGGACCAGGCCAGGTCCAGTCCTGGTCCAGAAGTCCTTTTTCTTTTTTTCTTTTTTTTTTCTGTTTTTATTTTTATTTTTTTTAATTTTTAACAGGGCCTAAGCCCTGTTTACAGTGCAGCCCAGCCGGCTTGGCTTGGGCCAGGCCAGGCCGGCCCAGGCCATCCTTTCTAATTTCTTTTTTAAGAGTTATGCACAGTGGGCCGGCCCAGCCCACTGTGCATTATGCAACAGACCCGGGTGTGGTCTGCACCCGGGTGGCCTGCGGCAAAGTCTCTCGGCCATTGGCCAAGAGCAGGCCGGAAATTTTTTTTTATTTTTTTGAAAATTCTATATAAAAACTTTGAAAAAAATATGTAACTATAAATTGGTAGATCTACACATTTTTTTTAATTAGATTTTTAGATTGGATTTTTGATGTATAAAATTATTCATAGAGATCATGATATAGACATGATTATTAATAAACAATTTATACCAATAAATTTTTAGAAAATAAATTACTTGGATTTGATTTGTTCAAATCAAGCTTTGTAGGGTATTAAAATTATGATTATATAAAATTATTTTAGGTAAATTTTTAAGAACTATTAAATATATTATGGTGACTTTTGCCATATGGGTATAGATAGTTGAATAACAGATTGTTGAGATTAATAATTTATTTATTTGGTTCTAATTTAATTTAATTTATTTTTAAGAAAAACTGAAATTAATTTCACAAGTTAGATCTACTTACTTGAGTTGTTCCTCCTTATATGCTCGTCAATCCTTGTACCTTGAACCCCTTTTTCGTTCATAAGGAGAAAGAAAAGATTGAAAGTGGAGGGAGTTGGATTAGGGTTCTCTTTATGTAGAAGAGAAAGAAGGAGGTTGGGTCTTTATATAGATTGTTAGATAATTTAAAAACATGAATTATAGTTAGGTTTAGATTGCTTAATTTAGTAAGCTAGGATTAGGATGGGAATTTGGATTGGAATTTGAATTATGATTATATATTTAGATTAGATTATAGATTTGAATTTGGATTAGGATTAGAATTGTGTTTTGGGTTAATGAGTAAGAATCTCAATGGTAATGGGTTATAGATTATATATTATTGGGCTTTAGTTAAGAGAAATAAATAATATGAAGGATAAGAAAAATAGATAGTGGGCTTGTGGGCTTAGTTTTTGGGCTTAAAGAAAAATAGAAAAAAGATAAAAATAAGGAAGTGGGTTTGGCTCATGTGGGCTTATCATAAAAAGAAAAAGAAAACAAAAGGAAAAGGAGAATGGGTTGAGCTTATTGGGCTTGGAATGAAAATAATAGTACCCATTAATTTAAAATAACTAAATATAACAATATGAGTCTACAAGTCATAAACAATAACACTAATAATGATACTAAATCAAACTAATTAATATAAATAAGATAATAGGTAGAATCAGGAAATTTTTTTTAAAAATAATACTATTAAATAGGGGATATTACAGATGTCTTCTTTGTCGTCCATTTAGTCGATGTCCCTTCATCGATCGATGGAGTGGTATTTGACAAAGAAGCAATCTGAAGTTTCTCTTGGGCAGATCTCTCATCACACGATAGTCCTGACGGATCATGACAGGAACATAATCGAACTGTTGTGGGTTATTCGGAGGTGGAGTATCCCGTAAGTGAGACCCCTATTAGGCAGACATCTTCATTAACCAGTTTATGGCCGTAAATGGTGATTTTCCAAAAGACGAATTTCGGGCATTGGGATGGGTCCATTCTTTGGACAAATATTGGTAGTCCAAGATGGTAGGTTTCATTCTTGAAGATCTGAAGGACAAGCTACTACAGACCGGTTTCTATAACACCATTTGGGCTATTCAGTATGGCATCACACAGAGCAGTCATCATCTTTTTGCTCTACTGGAGCGTTACAATCCGGAGACGTGCACGTTCTTCACCCCGGTCGGGGAGATGAGATTCACTCTTCATGAAATGCACGAAGTGTAACGTCCCAATCCCACAGATACGGGAATGCTACGGCGATATACATACGCAGGGCAAAAATATCCTCTCGTACGTACGCTAAGCGTTAGTACAGAGAATAAAAACAATATACACAATAATTTTAGCATTAAATAAATACATGAATATGATTTAAAAGTAGATATAAAATGCCTGAAAAGAGAAAAATATGATTTTAAAAAATAATTTAAAAGCAGATTCTCAAAATTTAACTCTGATTGTAAATTAAAAAACCTAAAGCCGATTGTCGGTTGATCGATCCAAACCTGCACAAAAAATACAGAAATTTAGAACAGTACTAGGTTCTCAATTTTACCGTATAGCGTAAGGCTAACGGGTCGTGATCCGAGGGGCAGTGATGTAAGCGTTATATAAGTTTCTTCTTTTAATTTATAAAAACTAATTAACACTTATCTTCTCAGTTTATAAAAAGAAAATAAAAATATTAAGTTAAGCTAAGAGAAGATGATAGAAGAACAGATGGTGGTGTTGTTTGATTTTAATTATAAAAGAAAAAGAAACAAAAAGAGATAAAGAAAAGTGTTGATATAAAAATCAAAAATAAAATAAAATAAAAAAAGAATATTTACCTCTACTGTTGAACCATAATGAAATTTATCTTAACATGAGCAAAGTAATAGAAAAGAATAAAGGAAAGCAAGGCTTCAGCGAGATCGAGCACAATGAAGAAAAGTGATAAACCTCCATCGATTATCACCTTCAATATAAGTTTCTTGAAGAAAAGATTACTATAATGTCACTTTATAATAACTCTTCATCTCTTTTAATCATGTAACTCTCTAACCTAAGCTAACAAGAAAATAAAATAAAAATAAAAATTACATTGAAGAAGAAAAGAAAATTTAAAGTAAAACTCTCTCTGAAGTGGTGCCCTTTCTGCCTTCGAGGAATGAGGATATTTATAGGAGAAAACCAGATGAATAAAAAGTGCATGAAGATAGGAAGATCTGAATATTTCTGAATTTGAATTCTCCCCTTATTTTCAAACTTGATTTGATTTATCTAGAAATTTAATTCTGATCTGCAGGCTATTTGCGTGTTGATTACTGAATATCACTTATCAAATGATAGAATTGAAACGAGTGATCAACAGAAGAATTGTATCCCTTTAAGTCTTCTTTCTGTAGCATTTTAAATAATTAGATTTGAGATTTAGTAGTGAAAGTTATGATTAAAATACTAAACTGCATCCAGCCTGAATCTGAATCTAAATTGCTTCATCTCATCCGTTGATGTTCTCTTTATACATTTATCCTCTTGTATTTTTAACTTGTCTCTAGAATTGATAAGATATTTACTTATCTTCATCGAAACAGATAGGGTCTTCAAACAATATATTTTTCTCTTGAAACTAGATAATATTATCTTATCTAATATATTCAGTTTTCAAATAAGATATTTTCTAGAACCTTTAAATTTGAATCGATACCCTTTCTTTTGAACTTTTGAATTTAATTGGATAAATTTCATGATTATCTTTTCCCTATCATATCCTGCATGAATTGGACATTAAGATAAGTTATTTGCAATATTCATTACAGAATATATGTAGAAATATAATAATATTTATGCAATATATGTGTCCACACACACCCCCACACTTATCTTTTGCTCGTCCTCGAGCAAAACGAAGAGAAAAAAAACTAAACTGAACAAAACTAACTCACTTTCGTAAAAATCATGGTTGCACTTAGCATGTGTAACAAGCCGTTAAACCTCTAGGTTACCCCTAAAGGACGAGTTTTGTCTCATGAGGGTTTTCAGTGGATTGCACCCACAAAATCCATGAAGAAAAAGAAATGAATTGTTAGTATTTTTTTTTTGAAAACGCATTTTGAAAGAAAAAATATTTAAAGCATTAATGTAAAATTTCAAGTAATTTATAAGTCATATGATTATCTAGATTTAGTCATTCCTAAACTTAGTCTTTATTTAAAAACTTATTTTCAATTAAGGTAAGGATTAAGATTGTATTTCTTATCTAGTCTATTATTTTACCCTAAGTCATATGCACCTTGTGATCGTGAAAATTTGGTTTAGGATCCTTCAACTCTAACTCTTATGGCTTATTATTTTCTTTTCTTTTCTTTTATTTATGGCGGTAATATCCCTTAGCTCTATTAGGCTTTCTAATTCGCCCATATACGAGCCTTAGTCGCTGACTCTCAAACCAGATGATTTTAGGGCACCGGGTGAGAAAATACCCCAAGGACTTAGGACTCGAGCAAATAAGACCACAAAACTAAGGATTTTTATTTCTATGAACCACTTTTAGGCGTGAATACTTATGATTTATCAGGCACAAATATCCAGTTTAATCAGAGGATATTTTTTTGATATATGTATATATATATTTTTATATATAAGGCATAAGAATCTTTATTTTAGATAAGTGTATAACGTATGCATATTTCATCAAGGTAAAAATTAAGACTAAATTATTTTTCCAATTTTTCTTACTAACCTCAAAATCAAACAAATAATTTTATTTTGACGAAGTATAAGAAATCCTAATTATGATCCTCTTATTCCTTAAAATTAACTTAATTTTTTATAAAAATAAGTCAAAGTATTATTTTCCTCTTCAAAAAGTTTTAAATAAAGGATTTTTTTAAATTAGTGAAGTTAGCATGTTAGTAAACCCTCCCCCTACCTAACTCATGCATTGTCCTCAATGTATGAATGAAATGCAATAATACATGAAAAAGGAGAAAGGAAAGGAATATTTTCACCTTAAGGTGGTAGTTCCGATGGTGATCTCATTGGGCCAAGCGTTTCTACCCGATCTAGATACTGTGAACTTACATAGAACCCACCTTTCATAACCTCTTTCCTATTAACATTTTTTTTAATCCCCAATATGAATAGGATCATGCAAGATCCTAGCATGACTTTTTTTCGGTTATATGACCAGTCTTGGGATATTATCACGAAATCATATTGATTTAAATCTTGGTCTAACAATGAAATGTGATTTTGTGGAGTGGATGATTTGGGCTCAATAATGAAAGGAATGAAACTAAAACTTACTTGGGAATAAAACTCAAATCAAGTTTAGGTTCGAGAGTCAGAGTTGGTTCATGAGTTTTGTCCAAATCATAGAATTGAAGTTCACATTTATTTCCCAATAATGAAATATGATTATCCAAAATAAGTAGTTCGTGTTCAAGCTCTATAGGGATAGGAATCAGTATTGGTTTCAGAATTAGGTCCGAATCGGGTAAGGATACCGGAGTCAGCATATATTCAAAAAGTGAAACTAAATCACAATATTGGAAATCGGTGGCACATTCATCTTCAAGTTCAATCTCATTAAAATGAAAACTTTTCAATTTATCAATGGGTTGATATTAGTCAAGTTCAAAGTTTTATGGTGAAATTGAATCTTGGTTAAAATCTTCAAGATACCATGATTCTTCATCAATATGGCTAGGAGAATCAGGAGTGTTTGAAAATATTTTAGGTAGAGTTTCCTCATTCTTATCATTAATTGTGTTGAACAAATGACTCACTTTTGCTTCTAACCTATTAAGAGATTTGAGACAATCCGTTTGGGATTGAATACAATCATTTTGGGACTGAATCATGAATTTCATATTCTTTTCTAAGTCAACAGGTTCTTCTTGATGTGGTTGGACTTGAAAATTAGAGTAAGGATCTTGAATTTGAGAATTGTTTGGGAGAATTGAGTCTGCCATGATTTATACTTGTCGTGTTGACTTAAGGAAGGCTTCAAAAGTCTTTTCTAAAGTAGATTTCTCTTCTATAAGTTGGTCTTGGTATAGATTATTTGAAGTTATTTGTTGGTAAGGTTGTTGATAGTAAGACTCGGGGGAGTTGTATCTCTACTCACTCAGTGAAGAGTGATGATGGTTGTCCCATCCTTATTCATAGTACTGGGATTGGGGCATATATTGATTCAGATAAGACCAATCTGGCATACTTGGTTGGTTAGGGTTATGTAATGCCAGGTTGGTAATATCCGAATTGAAAGAGATTGGAGTAGAATATGGATTTGAGTTATAATCAGAATAATTATAATTATAATCTATTTTCACAAGAGCAAACAAAAACAAACAAATAAAAAACAAAAAATAAAGAAAAATCTAGGCTGTGTTAGGGTAGAGCTTAGACCTATACGACTCCTAACTGTTGATTATCCATAGAAGGTATATTGCAGAACCTGACCACAAGTTAATCTGCCAGGTAGGGGCAAGATTGGTGGGAGGTATTCATACCTAAGCAATTGTCTTAATTATGTCAAACCACCATCCTTCAGGGTTTCGCCCCTCAATCCCCAACCTTAGACACTGATTTTTCAAGAGTCAACTTCTAACAACTTTCCCCTTAGGTCAATCTCTATTTGAGTCTGAGATATCCCTAGGGCCGACGTCTAATCAATTTTATATTAGGCTGGGTTAGTGAGTGAGGAGATATTTTTTGGGCTAAGGAAGGGTAATGACTTCCCCATCTTATCTTGTTTAAGGATATGCCCTTAATCTTTTTAGTGCAGTGTACAAGTATAAAGTAAAAGGTAACATTCAAGTAATACGAATCACTCAAAATATGTTCCTAAACTATATGCAATGCACGCATACCTTTGCTCCAGCACTCTTCAACAGTAATGCAAAGAAACGAAATAGACAGATGCCCTAAGATGCAAGAGTCTAAACATTTTTAGCATTTACAAAGCAACAAGTTACTGTTGACTAGAAATATATATAGAGTGAGTTAAGCAGATAAGCTAATAACTGTAGAGAGCTAATCTTTGAAAAACAACCTGCAAGAGACTACAGTTAGTAGTTCACCACAGTTGTGGGTTCTGATGCTTTGCCTTCTTGGACAGAGGCACAGAGTAACAATATGTCCACTGCAGCTCCTAATTTTGTGTAATTAGCCCATGTACACCAAAACAAAGAAGAAAAAGGGATTAATTCGTTAAAGTAAATTAAAAAAAAAACTTATCGTCCCTCTCTGGCAACGGCACTAAAATTATGATCGAGCCAAATCTACACAAAAAAATACAGAAATTTAGAACAGTGCTAGGTCATCAATTCTACTATATAGCCTAGGGCTAACAAGTCGTGATTCACAGGGAGGGACAACGATGAAAGCGTTATGTAAGTTTATTTTTTTAATTTATAAAAATTAATACTTATCTTCTCAGTTTATAAAAAGAAAATAAAAATATTAAGTTAAGTTAAGAGAAGATGGTAGAAGAAGAGATGGTGGTGTTATTTTATTTTAATTATAAAAGAAAAAGAAACAAAAGAGATAATGAAAAGTGTTGATGAAAAAATCAAAAATAAAAAGAAATAAAAGAAAAATATTTACCTCTACTGTTGAACCATAATGAAATTTACCTTAGTATAGAGTAAAGCAAAGTAATAGAAAAGAATAAAAAAATGTAAGGCTTCAGCAAGATCGAGCACAATGAAAAAAGTGGGAAACCTCCATCGATTGTCACCTTCAATATAAGTTTCTTGAAGAAAAAATTACAATAGTGTCACTTTACAATAACTCTCCTCTCTTTTAATCATGTAACTCTCTCTAACTTAAGCTAAAAAGAAAAATAAAAGAAAAATAAAATTACATTGAAGAGAAAAAAATCTAAAGTAAAGCTCTCTCTCTGAAGTGGAACCCTTTCTGCCTTTGAGATATGAGGGTATTTATAGGAGAAAACAAAGGAAAGAAAGCGTATGAAGATAGGAAGATCTGGATATTTTTAAATTTGAATTCTCCCATTATCTCCATACTTTATTTGATTTATTTAGAAATTTAATTCTGATCTGCAGGCGGTTGGCGAGTTAATTGCTAAATATCACTTATTAAATGATAGAATTGGAACGAGTGATCAACAGAAGAATTGTAACCCTTTAAGTCTTATTTATTATCATCTTAAATCATCAGATTTGGGTTTCAGCAGCGAAAGTTATGATTAAAATGCTAAATTATATCCAGCCTGAATCTGAATCTAAATTGCTTCCTTTCATCTGTTGATCTTCTCTCTATCCATTTATCCTCTTGAATTTTCAATTTGTCTTTTAAAATTGATAAGATATTTACTTATCTTCAGTGAAACAGATAGGGTTTTCAAACAATCTATTTTTCTCTTAAAATTGAATAATATTCTCTTATCTGATATATCCAGTTTTCAGATAAGATAGCTTGTAGAGCCTTTGGATTTGAATCGATCCCCTTTCTTTTGAACTTTTGAATTTAATTGGATAAATTTCATGATTATCTTCTCCCTATCATACGATGAATTAGGACATTAAGATAAGTTATTTGCAATATTCATTACAAAATATATGTAGGAATGTAATAATATTTATGCAATATATGCGCCAAATATCGGTATCAGTCGACACCGAATTTAGAATTTTTCAAAATAATCTAGAAAAATTCTAAAAATCTAAAATATTAAAAAATAATATCAGAAACTGAAATCGACTCAATCTGACTACCAGAAAGGACAACTCAACTTTGTACGCCGCATCGAGCACTGATACTCTGATACGTACATCAAGAATCAGGGGGTTACACGAATCTCTGGGTTAGCGATAGGAGACATTTCCTATGAAGAATATGTCTCATCGGCCAAAAAACTGCATTTAATGGAGGAGAGTACCCCTTTATTATATGAAACATATTGGGAAGTGTTGTGTCACTTTCACATCTGAACTGAGCTTGCTGGTTTAAGATTCAGAGGGGTCAAACAGATGGCCTTCGCAGATTACCTTTTCAACAGTCTGGGGGACAAGGCCAACCAATTGACTCGCCTTACTCCAAGCACAGATGCAAAAATTAAGGAGAGGATTAACGCCTCAACGTCCTCATATATCACAGAATCAGCCGAGAATACTTTCAGATCAGGCATAATCTTTGAAAGTTTTCATCATCAAGCCAAGATCCCTATTTCTAATAGGGCCTTACTAGTTGGATTCTTAATGCTGTGGTTGAAAAAGCACGTCAGAGGGATATTCAACATTCTAATGAGCAAATACAATCTCTCGGTGGGCAAGAGTGACTCTGTATACTCCTTTTGTCACTCTATCTTATTAAATAAGAGAGCGTTTGCATCACTTTTATAATTTTAATTTTGAATAATAAAAGTGATAATTTTATCTGCATTTTAACTTTATTTTTTTGTGTTTGAAAATCAGACAAATGAAAGCGATTATATTTGCTTGCCAGAGGTGACGATTATCATTGCAACTCAAAGTTTGATAATTTTATTAAGAAATTTGAAAAAGTCACTGTCAGAGATGTGATGTTTAACTTGACAGGAGTTGAATTCGTGATTTGAGTGAATTTTTGTAGACTTGCTATTCTATTGATGAGATAACAAGTGGAGTTTAATCTACTGAGAGATTTATAGAGATTTTTGTCATCAGTGGTGTAATATTATCATGACAGCTTTGAATTTGCAATTGAAAGCAAATTAAATTGTCAGAGATATGATATTAACTTGACGAGAATATATATAGTAGAGTAGCATCAAGGAGATCTCGTTTTCATTGAGAAAACTGAGAAAAGTCACTATCATAGGTTTAGTGTTAACTTGACAGCGAGGTGAATGTTAGAAATATGATATTAACTTGGCATTTGACGTCTCGGTTTCGATGAGAAAGCTCGAGGGAAAATCATTATCATATTTGTAGTATTTAACCTAACAATAAAATGAATGCTAGAGGTCTGATATTAATTTAGCATCAAATGTCTCGTTTCCGCGAGGAAAATTGAGATAATCACAATCATAAGTATAATATTAACTTAACAGGGATTTATATTGCGATATGAGCAATTTTGGTCAGAGATGTAATATTTAATTTGATCGAGAAATTTTGTGATTTGAGCAATTTAGTTGACCTGTCATTCTATTAAAGAGAATTAACAAGTTAAAATTTTATCCGCAGGAAAAATTGAGGAATATCACTGTTATAGGTATAATATTAACCTAATAGCGATTTCAATTACGATATGAGCAATCTTGGTCGGAGGTCCAGTATTTAATTTGACCGAAAAATTTTGCGATTTGAGCAATTTTAGTGGACTCGTTATTCTATTGAAGAGAATTGACAAGTTGAAATTTTATCCACTAAGGTTATTAAAGAAATCATCGTTAGAGGTATAATGTTAACTTAATAGTAGGGTATGTCAGAGGTATAATACTAATATGATAGGTTTGCTATGTGATTATTTCGCTGGAGAAACAATTACAGCTTTTTTGTGGCATTACCATTTCATGGACAGGAATTAGTAAGGAATTTTGGAGGGGAAGGCGGGATCAGGTCCCTAAAGGTCTTTAACAAATCCTCAGCTATCAACGAATTTGGTATACATTTAACAACTACTGTTTGAGTTGGACTAGCTATGCTATTTCCCTCAGCATGATGATTTGTTGAGATTTTTTTCATTAGGCTTAAATGCCAACTGCTTCCTCTATTCTTTAGCCGCCGAACGTGTTGGATGCAGTGTATTGTGCCTCCTGCAAGTAAGCTGGGGGCCATAAAGATAGATATGAATTTTGCGGGGGCTTTGCCCGGAGATTAACCTCCTCGTGGAGTCATCTTTGATCCTCATATGATTGCCACATTTTGATATGAATGTGAAAACAATGGAAAGATTCTGCAAAGATGCGCCACGAACCTTCTTCAATGAGTTTGGCTTGATAAGCTATCAGATAAACTCTGTTGATCCTCCATTCGATCGGTTATCACCTCTTGATATTAATGTGAAACCAGTGAAATGGTTCTGCAAAGATGCATCACGAACCTTCTTCAATGAGTTTGGCTTGATAAGCCATCAGATAAACTCATTTGATCCTTCATCTAATTGTTCGGACCTTTTGTTGTCGAGCTTCGATCGATCGAACAGGAGAAGGGAGGTATGCTGCCATTACATATGAAAAAGTCAGATTAGATATGCCATCCTTCTAGATGCTTAGGCATGCCTGACTTCAAAATATGACCTATTCTTTTAAATTGAAAGAGGTGCATGTAGAGAAGAGTGACAAGGCTAAAGACTGACATTTTGCCTTTGTCATTTCTTCAAATATTTACATAATGCATCATAATGTCACCACTATTTGGTTGGCCCGACGTCAATCGACTGTGAGGTAGTTGGTTGAAGGAAGAAGCTCTTCTTTTTCGCTATTCTAGACATCTCGGCTCTCGAAGGTTTGACCAGAGGTGTAATGTTAACCTGATCATGAAAAGAGTGATAAAGTTAAAACCAAAGTTTCTAACTTTGTCTCTTCAGTATTAACATCAAGCGTCGCGTGCCAACAATGTTCGATCAGATCAGCATCGATTGACCATGAGGTGGTTGGTTGAAAGAAGAAGCTCTTCTTTGGTGCTCTTCTAAACATCTTGGATCTTGATGCTTTGGTCAGAGGTGTAATGTTAACCTAATTATGAGAAGAGTGACAAGGTTAAAACTGAAGTTTTTAACTTTATCTCTTCAATATTAACATCATGCATCGTGATGTCAATAATGTTCGGTTGGCTCGACGTCGATCGACTGTGATGTGATCTGTTGAAAGAAGAAGCTCTTCTTTGGCACTTTTCATAACATCTTGGATCTCGATGCTTTTATCAGATGTCCAATGTTAACCTGATCATGAAAAGAGTCCCTCTAAGGTAGTAATTCTTTAAAAATCTTGTTGGCCCAAAGGCCTTCCACCCTACTTTTGATGATGATTAACTCATGTAGTTATGTTTACTAATAATCTTGTGATTTTAGTTTCAGATCATTAATCAAGATATTAGTTGGTGATTACTTCAAAAGATGAGTTTAGAAGCCTTCACATGGTGATTCCGGTGCCCGAGCTTCAAGATTACTCATTTGCACTCGGTGGATCACGGTTTGGGATCGAGTCTACTTGAAGATGGAAGATCGTCAAGAAGACTTAGGTATCCTAGTTTTAGCTAAGTGTGTTTAGATCTATTTGTAAAGCTTAGTCTAGTTGATATGCTCAAGTGCACACAACACACACGTTTTATGCTTGGTTTTTGGTTTTCATGAATAGTTGATCAAAACAAGTTTACATGATTTATATGTATAATAGATGTATTCTAGTTATACATACATGCTTAAACATCTTAAACAAACTTATTTTGACTTTCCTATTCATGTATTGAAAAATCCAAGTTTGATAAAATACATGTTTTGATTTTTGATAAAAATGATAAGACACAAAAATAGTTCATATTGATTGATATTTGAGCTAAACTTTTTACCACATGTTTATATATCAATGCAAGATGATAAAACTATTTTTGGTGATTTTTAGAAGTGTTAAAAGATTTTTCAAAAATATTTCTAACAAGTGTTTTCTGCCCTGAACTGTGACTGACAGGCCAGGTCGGTCGACCGCATGGGTCGACCGCACCAAGGGCCGGTCGACCCGTGAGGTCGACTGATGTGCACAGAGCCGTGCACATCTGGCAGACACAAGGGCGGTCGACCCGGACGGTCGACCGTATCTGAGAGCTCTGCTCTCTGTATTTTTGGGTCGACCGGGCGGTCGATCGGGTTTGCCCAACGGTCACATTTTTGACCGTTGGCGGTCGACCGGGCGGCCGACCGCCAAGCCTGTCAGGCTGCCACATCAGCCTAACGGCTAGTTTTGTTTTGGGGCTATAAATACCCCAACTCTTGGGCTGTTTTGATAAGAGTTTTAAGAAGAAAAATTTCAGTGTTTCTCTATTGTTTAAACAAGTTTTCAAAATAGTTTTTGTGCTAAAAGATTTCATCTTTATTGTTTTGGGTTTTTGGAAAATCAAAGAGAACTAGGTTTTTGGGATATTGTATTGGTTTTCATTTTCTATCATTTACAAAACATTTCCCAAGTAGTTTTTCTTTGTTGCTTATTTTCAAAAACACCTTGATTCCACACTTAAGCTATCTTCTATCCTAATCTATTTAGGATCTTTGTTTTGTGAAAAGAGAAAAAGAGAAGTGTTTGAGGTTAAGCCTCCAAAGTTGTAAACCCTCCTTATTTGTGTATCCCTCTTTGGTAGAGGTTGATCGGAGTGGTATTGGTTTGGATCCCTCTTTGGTAGAGGTGATTGTGTTTGTATTGGCTACGGGCCTTATCCCTCTTCGGTAGAGATGGATTGTGGTTGTATTGCCTCGATGGCATTGAGAGAGGAGTTCGGTACTCCTATAGTGGATTGGAAATCCTACACGGTGGTGTAGGCGGGGATGTAGAGCTAGGGGCTCGAACCTCGAAACATATCCTTGTGTTTGCGTTTGATCCAATATCTCTCAACTCTCTCTCTCTTTATTTTGTGCAAAGCATCATTCATTCATTCATATCATATTGCTTACATTTGTGCCTTGCATATATTCATATTGATATATCATCTTATATGCTTGGTTGTTTGTGTGTGCCTCACTTATACTTAACCACAAGAGCTTCACATAGCACCTCAACCCATTAAAGGGGAATCAAGAGGAGTTAGTCCAGAGCCCTTCACGGGAAATTCGGCTACACTTGTGTGTTGTATTAAGTGTGTTGCAATAATTTGCATTAGCTTCCGCATTTAGCGCATTTAGTTCTTAGATTAGCAAGTACACCTATTCACCCTCCTCTAGGTGTCCTTTTCAAATCTGTCGTTGATCGGTATCAAGAGCGTATCGCCGTTAAGAGTTATAAGGTTGTATGCTCTATTTGAATAGACTGACTCTACCACAAATGGTCCTTCCCATTTGGGTTGGAATTTTCTTTTCATCTTATGTGTCATAATCATGAGTCTTTTGACAGCTAAGACAAAGTCACCATTCTTGAAAATTCGTTTTTTGACTTTTTTATTGAAGGCTTTGGTAATCCAAACTTGATAGAGATCGATTTGTTGTTGTGCTTGCAAACGTTTATCGTCTAAAGCTTCAACCTCTTAGAGGCGCAACCTATGCTTCTCTTCATTAATCATCCTGGTTGTCAATGAAAATCACCTAGAGGGGGGTGAATAGGTGATGAAGCTAATCAAAGGGCAATTTAAAAATTTATGAAGCAAGTGAATGCAATGCAATGCAACAATCTCTCAAAACAAGACTAAGAGCCGTATGCCCCTTGCGGGGTTCTGAACTCCTTCCTCCGGCTTCCTCGTAAAATGAGTTAGAGGTGCGCAATGCAACCTTGTTGTATGGGATTTTGATTGACAAGATGAAGTATGATGAAAATGGCAATAGTAATCAAAAACACAAAGTAATAGCAAGGGAAAGTAAACCAATCGCAAACACAAAGATATGTTATCGAGGTTCGAGCACCCAGCTCTACTCCCCGCCTTCCCCAGAAGGATTCTAGCTACTTCCACTATCACAAAGATCAATTACAATGGAGTACCCAACTCCTACAATTTCAGCACAATTGAATTCCTTAGTAATCAAAAGATCACAAACTCTCTCTTTCAAATATCTCTTCCCTTACAAAGGTCCTTAGAGAATATTGAGAAGGAATGAAGCTCTTGTGTAAGTGAAGAAAAATGAAATCAAATCAGAGAGTATTATCAAGAAAACACTTCTGAAATGAGTGAGAAATATCAGCACAAAAACCAAGAAAAATAGCTCTTTTGAATATCACAAACTTTGAATTTTTCTCTTGAATAATTGTTGTAAAGAAACTCTCCCCAAACACCCCTATTTATAGGAGAGGGCTAGGGTTTAGGGTTAGGAATTAATTACTGAAGATTAGGAAGTAATTAGTTCCAAATATACCCTCCAACGGATTTTTAATTTCAAAAATCAAGTTTAAAACAGCTATTAAAAATCTGCCCGTTACTGTTCAACGGACACATCGGTCGACTGGCCCGGTCGACCGATAGTTCAAAAATCCGACCGTTATAAACTATCGGTCGATTGATCCAGTCGACTGAAAAGATACAGAGAGCAAAACAAACTATCGGTCGACCGATCCGGTCGACTGATGCCTGACTGAGACTTAAAATAAAATTCCGGTCGACTGTCGGTAGACAGTCGGTCGACCGACAGACGTGCACACGGATACGTGCACTCTGCCAGGACTCCGGTCGACTGGTGGTAGATAACCGGTCGACCGGCTCAGGCCAAAAGATGAAATAAAAATGGAATTTTGAAGAGATTAATATTTTTATCAAATCTATTTCAAACACAAATTCAGTATATAACATAATAAAGAATTTGTAGAAGAAGATTTAGTATTAAAATATTTTTGTATATTTTATAAGAAATAAACTTGGAAATGGTATACGCGTGAAAACGTGTGTATTTGAGCTCCAAACCTACTCTCTATTCTTTAACATGCTATAAAGCTAGAAAATAAAACCTAAGGACCTCTGAAGAATTCTTTGAGCTATCCAATGCCTTGCTAGTGCCTTCTCTTCTATGATCCTTCCTTGATGTGCAATTTGCCTTCAATGCTTGTTGGAACTTAGAAGTTTTTGCAAAAGCGAAGCGAATGAACTCTAAACATGGTACAAACCTGAAACTCATCTTAGACAAAAGATTAGTACCAAATAGCACTTATTTGGTTTGTTATCATCAAAATACAAAACAATGGAGAGTGTAACCTCTTGGGCCAACAATCTCCCCCTTTTTGATGATGACAAAACAAATAGGCTATTAACAAAAATATAGGGAGGAGAAAACTCCCCTTAAATTATGCTATATTTAAAACATATAAAAATGCTCTAGATACCAATAATTGAAATGATAAATAGAAGTGATGCATCAATTATTGAAGTCAATTTAAAACAACAATACAATACAAATAAAACTCAAAAACTTGCACTTGATATCAAAAACACCAAAAATCTATCAAAAACACCAAAAATCAAAAATTGCTCCTTGATACCAATTTTAAACAAAAATACCAACTAAAATACAAAAACCAAAACTCATAAAACCAAAACATCATATAAATTCATATGGAACCAAGACCAAATGAACTTATTTTTGTCCATGTAAACTTATTCTCCCCCTTTTTGTCATACATCAAAAAGGGTTAGAAAAACATGTTTAATCAATAATACACATATTTAACTCTCCACAAATAAACGAAAATCTAGCAAAATCAAGTGGTTTTGTGAAAATATCGGCTAGTTGAAAATCGGTGGAAACATAATCAATATCTATATCACCTTTCTCAAAATGATCTCTAAGAAAGTGATATCTAATCTCAATGTGCTTGGTCTTACTATGTTGATTTGCATTTTTGGTTAGATGAATAGTACTAGTATTATCACAAAATATTTTAATATTTTTATAATGCAAATCATAATCAAGGAGAGTATGTTTCATCTAAAGGACTTGTGCACAACAAGCCCCCGCGGCAACATACTCCGCCTCGGCGGTTGATAGAGCTACGGAATTTTGCTTCCTAGAGGACCATGAAACAAGACAATTACCGAGAAATTGACATGTCCCACTAGTACTCTTTCTATCTACTCTACAACCCGCATAGTCGGCGTCCGAATAACTAATCATAGAAAAATCTATAGTTTTCGGATACCAAAGACCTAAACCAATCGTTCCCTTAACATATCGAATAATGCGTTTTACGGCAATTAAATGAGATTCCTTGGGACACGATTGAAATCTAGCACAAAGACACACACTAAACATGATATCCGGCCTACTTGCCGTTAAATATTAAAAGACTACCTATCATGCTTCTAAACAATTTAATATCAACATTTTTACCTTGTTCGTCCTTATCAAGCTTGGTTGTTGTAGCCATGGGAGTGTTGCAAGCTTTAGCGTCTTCAAGTCCAAACCTCTTCACGAGTTCCTTAGCGTATTTGGCTTGAGAGATGAAGTTCCCATCATGCAATTGCTTGACTTGGAGTCCAAGAAAAAAGTTGAGCTCACCCATGGAGGACATTTCGAATTCTTGTTGCATTACCTTTTCAAAATCCTTGCATAAAACTTCATTAGTAGAACCGAAAATAATATCATCAACATAAATTTGGACAATTAAAATATCAACATGCTTAGTGAAGAGAGTGGTGTCTACTTTGCCTTTAATAAAGTTATTTGAAATTAGAAAACTTGAAAGCCTTTCATACCAAGCTCTTGGAGCTTGTTTTAAACCATACAAAGCCTTATCAAGTTTGAAAACAAAATCGGGATGAATATGATCGATAAAACCGGGAGGTTGAGAAACATAAACTTCTTCATTAAGAAAACCATTTAAAAATGCACTTTTTACATCCATTTGAAAAAGTTTGAAATTTTTAAAAGATGCATAAGCTAGTGTTATCCGTATGGCTTCAAGCCGTGCTACGGGTGCAAAGGATTCCTCAAAGTCGATTCCCTCAACTTGAGTGTAACCTTGGGCCACTAACCTAGCTTTATTCCTAATGACATTTCCGGACTCATCCATCTTGTTTCTAAAGATCCACTTAGTACCAATTATTGGTCTATCGTGGGGCTTAGGAACAAGGTGCCAAACTTGGTTGCGCTCAAATTGATTGAGTTCCTCTTGCATGGCAAGCAACCAATATGGGTCCGTCTCGGCTTCGAGAATGCCTTTGGGTTCAAAATGAGAAATGAAAGCAAAGTTACCACATAGGTCATGGAGTTTGGAGCGCGTTGTGACTCCTCTTGAAGCGTCACCGATGATGAGCTCCTTAGGATGATTTGTAGCATATCTCCAAGCTTTGGGAAGCGGTTGAGTGCTTTCCTCATTATCCTTTTGAACTTCACCTAAAGGTTCTTGCTTATCTTCTTGAGCGGGTGAGTCCTTCAAGGATAGTTTCTCCATGCTTTCACCTAATGGTTCAATCTCTACAACATTCTCAACAAACACATTAGACTCTTCAAACTTAACATGCATAGTTTCTTCAATAGTAAGTGAAGATCTAATGAAAACTCTATATGCTTTGCTAGTAGAGGAATATCCAACAAAGATAGCCTCATAAGCTTTAGCATCAAATTTACCCAAATTCTCTTTTGTATTTAAAACAAAACACTTGCATCCAAAAACTTTGAAATATGAAACATTTGGTTTTCTAAAATGATACATTTCAAAAGAAGTTTTAGAAGAATTTTTGCATAAATAAATACGGTTTGATATATAGCATGCGGTGTTTACGGCCTCGGCCCATAAATATTGAGGGAGGTCGTATTCACTTATCATTGTCCTACCCATCTCTTGAAGTGTTCTATTTTTCCTTTCTACAACTCCATTTTGTTGTGGAGTTCTAGGACAAGACATTTCATGCTTAATTCCCTTTTCATCACAATAAGTCATGAAGAGTTGGTTCACAAATTCACCACCTCTATCACTCCTTATTTTCAAAATCGGAAAACCTTTTTCTTTTTCAACTCTTTTTCTAAAAATCTTAAAGTGAGAAAAAGTTTGATCTTTATTTTGCAAAAAGAAAACCCAAGTAAATCGAGAGAAATCATCAACTAAAACAAATGCAAATCTACTTCCATTTAAGCTTTAGTTTTAGTTGGTCCAAATAAATCCATATGAACTAATTCTAACGGTCTAGTTGACATGATATCCTTGATTGGTTTAAAGGAAGACTTGGTTTGTTTCCCAAGTTGGCACGCACTACAAATGCGGTCTTTCTCAAAACTCAAGCAAGGAATACCCTTCACCAATTCCTTAGAATTAATTCTAGAAATATGTTCAAAAGATGCATGTCCTAATCTTCTATGCCAAAGCCAAGAATTTTCATCAAAAGCATTTAAACATTTAGTAGAACACTCTACATTAAGCATGTCAATAATATAAACATTATCATCACGAAATCCGGTCAAAATACAATCATTCGATTTAACATCAAAAATCTTACAAGAAGAATCATCAAAAACAACTTTAAGACCACGATCACAAAATTGGCTAATACTAAGCAAATTATGCTTTAAACCATCAACCAAAACAACATTCTCTATAATAGGAGATGAACCAACTTGAATGTTACCTATACCGATGATAGTTCCTTTGGAATCATCCCCGAAGGTGACGGAGCCACCTTCCATGTACCTTGATAGGGTTGTGAAGTTGTTGATATCCATGTCATGTGCCTCGAACAACCACTATCAAGGTACCACCGCTCCCTACGTCTTGGAGCCTTGGTGTGTACCTACATCAAACATTTTAGGACTTGATTTTGGTACCCACATTTTCTTGGGTCCATGAGGGTTAGAGCCATTAACCCAAACAAGATTATTTGAAGTATGCAATTTATCATAACAAAATTTAGCTAAATGTCCATTTTGCCACAATATGTGCATCTATACACTCTACCATATTTAAAAGCATAGTGAGTGTGTGATTTGTGAGCATTGGCATTGTGAGCATGAAAAGATTTAGCATGTGTGTGTTGTGGGGTGTGAGCATGAGAAATCTTATCATAAGAAACTTTAGCATGAGAAGTATTTTTTAGAAAATTTTTCTTCAAGCTTCTTTGTATTAAAAGCACAATCTTTTAAAACTTTTTCAAAATCATTCATCTTAGATTTAAAACAAGAAATTTCATTATTATCAACAATAGGGGTTTTACCCTTACAAGAAATCTTATAAGCATTAAATCATTTTGAACAACAACAAGATTGGAAGAAAGATCATCTTTTTCTTTTGTAACCAAAGCAAGTTGGTTTTTGAGAAAAGCAACTTCTTTTTGCAATTTAAAGCATTCCATTTTCTTGTTATCATAAGTTTCGGAAAGTTCTACAAAAGCATGAACTAGAACTTCCTTACTCAAATCATCATCATTATCATCTATAGATTCAAGAGTTTGAGGGTTTACCTTGGGTGTGTTTGCCATGAAACACATGTTTGCGGTATCCACTTGTTCTTCTTCGGACTCGCTTTCCGAATCCCATGTGGCCTTGTAAGCTTTCTTTTCATCTTGTTTCTTTGGCTTGAAGGAGGAAGTCATTCTTTTCTTGAACTCCGGACAATCGGCCATGATGTGTCCGGGCTTGCGGCAATTGTAGCAAATGATCCTCTTCTCCTCTTTGCCTTCAAACTTTCTCCGGAAATTTTGCTTGTTCTTCCGGTACATCCTCTTGATGTTGCGCACTAGGAGGGAGAGCTCCTCATCTTCTTCTTCATCTTCTTCATCATCTTCAATGGTGGATGAAGACTTGAAAGCTATGGACTTTTTCTTTGTTGGAGCGCCTCTTCTCTTGCCTTCTTCTCCATCTCATGGGTTTTTAGGTTCCCAATGAGATTTATGATGTCCATCTCGTCCTTGTCATTCAACTCCTTTAAGGTGGTGGCCTTGATCTCCCAAGATGGAGGAAGAGCCCGTATCACCTTGCGCACCTTTTGATCATTGGAGATGACGTCACCTAATGAAGAAAGACCATTAGTGATTTTTGTGAAACGAGTAATCATGCAATCAATGGTTTCATCATCAAGCATCTTAAATGATTCATATTGAGACCTCAAGAGATCTATTTTAGCTCTCTTGACTTGTGAAGTCCCTTCATGCGTGACCAATAAGTGTTGCCAAATCTCATAGGCGGATTGGCAATGAATTACCCGTGTAAGGTCATCCTCATTCAAGGCGGTTAAAAGGGAGTTTTGGGCTTTTGAGTTAGCCTCATATTCTCTAAAGTTGAAGTCGGTCCAAGTGCTTTCATCCATGGGTGCTACATAGGGTTTGGTCAAAGACTTAGCCACTAAACTACCTAGTGATTGCAAAAAGATAGTCATCCTAACCTTCCAAATAGGGAAGTTGAGTCCATCAAATTTAGGTGGGGTTTTAATGTTGTCGGCCATGTTTACTAGTGTATGAATGGATGAATGAAAATGTTGATTAGCAATATTTTAAGGATCTCTCTATGGATGTTAAGCCAAACCTAGAGTCCAAGCTCTGATACCAATTGAAAATCACCTAGAGGGGGGGTGAATAGGTGATGAAGCTAATCAAAGGGCAATTTAAAAATTTATGAAGCAAGTGAATGCAAATGCAATGCAACAATCTCCCAAAACAAGACTAAGAGCCGTATGCCCCTTGCGGGGTTCTGAACTCCTTCCTCCGGCTTCCTCGTAAATGAGTTAGAGGTGCGCAATGCACCTTGTTGTATGGGATTTTGATTGACAAGATGAAGTATGATGAAAATGGCAATAGTAATCAAAAACACAAAGTAATAGCAAGGGAAAGTAAACCAATCGCAAACACAAAGATATGTTATCGAGGTTCGAGCACCCAGCTCTACTCCCCGCCTTCCCCAGAAGGATTCTAGCTACTTCCACTATCACAAAGATCAATTACAATGGAGTACCCAACTCCTACAATTTCAGCACAATTGAATTCCTTAGTAATCAAAAGATCACAACTCTCTCTTTCAAATATCTCTTCCCTTACAAAGGTCCTTAGAGAATATTGAGAAGGAATGAAGCTCTTGTGTAAGTGAAGAAAAATGAAATCAAATCAGAGAGTATTATCAAGAAAACACTTCTGAAATGAGTGAGAAATATCAGCACAAAAACCAAGAAAAATAGCTCTTTTGAATATCACAAACTTTGAATTTTTCTCTTGAATAATTGTTGTAAAGAAACTCTCCCCAAACACCCCTATTTATAGGAGAGGGCTAGGGTTTAGGGTTAGGAATTAATTACTGAAGATTAGGAAGTAATTAGTTCCAAATATACCCTCCAACGGATTTTAATTTCAAAAATCAAGTTTAAAACAGCTATTAAAAAATCTGCCGTTACTGTTCAACGGACACATCGGTCGACTGGCCCGGTCGACCGATAGTTCAAAAATCCGACCGTTATGAACTATCGGTCGACTGATCCAGTCGACTGAAAAGATACAGAGAGCAAAACAAACTATCGGTCGACCGATCCGGTCGACTGATGCCTGACTGAGACTTAAAATAAAATTCCGGTCGACTGTCGATAGACAGTCGGTCGACCGACAGACGTGCACACGGATACGTGCACTCTGCCAGGACTCCGGTCGACTGGTGGTAGATAACCGGTCGACCGGCTCAGGCCAAAAGATGAAATAAAAATGGAATTTTGAAGAGATTAATATTTTTATCAAATCTATTTCAAACACAAATTCAGTATATAACATAATAAAGAATTTGTAGAAGAAAGATTTAGTATTAAAATATTTTTGTATATTTTATAAGAAATAAACTTGGAAATGGTATACGCGTGAAAACGTGTGTATTTGAGCTCCAAACCTACTCTCTATTCTTTAACATGCTATAAAGCTAGAAAATAAAACCTAAGGACCTCTGAAGCAATCTTTGAGCTATCCAATTCCTTGCTAGTGCCTTCTCTTCTATGATCCTTCCTTGATGTGCAATTTGCCTTCAATGCTTGTTGGAACTTAGAAGTTTTTGCAAAAGCGAAGCGAATGAACCTAAACATGGTACAAACCTGAAACTCATCTTAGACAAAAGATTAGTACCAAATAGCACTTATTTGGTTTGTTATCATCAAAACACAAAACAATGGAGAGTGTAACCTCTTGGGGCCAACAG
>JAVJIF010031006.1:0-15342 GCA_038442645.1 Agave tequilana | reverse complement strand
AGCTAATCAAAGGGCAATTAAAAAATTATGAAGCAAGTGAATGCAAATGCAATGCAACAATCTCCCAAAACAAGACTAAGAGCCGTATGCCCCTTGCGGGGTTCTGAACTCCTTCCTCCGGCTTCCTCGTAAAATGAGTTAGAGGTGCGCAATGCAACCTTGTTGTATGGGATTTTGATTGACAAGATGAAGTATGATGAAAATGGCAATAGTAATCAAAAACACAAAGTAATAGCAAGGGAAAGTAAACCAATCGCAAACACAAAGATATGTTATCGAGGTTCGAGCACCCAGCTCTACTCCCCGCCTTCCCCAGAAGGATTCTAGCTACTTCCACTATCACAAAGATCAATTACAATGGAGTACCCAACTCCTACAATTTCAGCACAATTGAATTCCTTAGTAATCAAAAGATCACAAACTCTCTCTTTCAAATATCTCTTCCCTTACAAAGGTCCTTAGAGAATATTGAGAAGGAATGAAGCTCTTGTGTAAGTGAAGAAAAATGAAATCAAATCAGAGAGTATTATCAAGAAAACACTTCTGAAATGAGTGAGAAATATCAGCACAAAAACCAAGAAAAATAGCTCTTTTGAATATCACAAACTTTGAATTTTTCTCTTGAATAATTGTTGTAAAGAAACTCTCCCCAAACACCCCTATTTATAGGAGAGGGCTAGGGTTTAGGGTTAGGAATTAATTACTGAAGATTAGGAAGTAATTAGTTCCAAATATACCCTCCAACGGATTTTTAATTTCAAAAATCAAGTTTAAAACAGCTATTAAAAAATCTGCCCGTTACTGTTCAACGGACACATCGGTCGACTGGCCCGGTCGACCGATAGTTCAAAAATCCGACCGTTATGAACTATCGGTCGACTGATCCAGTCGACTGAAAAGATACAGAGAGCAAAACAAACTATCGGTCGACCGATCCGGTCGACTGATGCCTGACTGAGACTTAAAATAAAATACCGGTCGACTGTCGGTAGACAGTCGGTCGACCGGCAGACGTGCACACGGATACGTGCACTCTGCCAGGACATCGGTCGACTGGTGGTAGATAACCGGTCGACCGGCTCAGGCCAAAAGATGAAATAAAAATAGAATTTTGAAGAGATTAATATTTTTATCAAATCTATTTCAAACACAAATTCAGTATCTAACATAATAAAGAATTTGTAGAAGAAAGATTTAGTATTAAAATATTTTTGTATATTTTATAAGAAATAAACTTAGAAAAGACATACGCGTGAAAACGTGTGTGTTTGAGCTTCAAACTTACTCTCTATTCTTTAACATGCTATAAAGCTAGAAAATAAAATCTAAGGACCTCTGAAGCAATCTTTGAGCCATCCAATGCCTTGCTAGTGCCTTCTCTTCTATGATCCTTCCTTGATGTGCAATTTGCCTTCAATGCTTGTTGGAACTTAGAAGTTTTGCAAAAGCGAAGCGAATGAACTCTAAACATGGTACAAAACCTGAAACTCATCTAAGATAAAAGATTAGTACCAAATAGCACTTATTTGGTTTGTTATCATCAAAACACAAAACAATGGAGAGTGTAACCTCTTGGGCTAACAATCTCCCCCTTTTTGATGATGACAAAACAAATAGGCTATTTACAAAAATATAGGGAGGAGAAAAACTCCCCCTTAAATTATGCTATATTTAAAACATATAAAAATGCTCTAGATACCAATAATTGAAATGATAAATAGAAGTGATGCACCAATTATTGAAGTCAATTTAAAACAACAATACAATACAAATAAAACTCAAAAACTTGCACTTGATATCAAAAACACCAAAAATCTATCAAAAACACCAAAAATCAAAAATTGCTCCTTGATACCAATTTTAAACAAAAATACCAACTAAAATACAAAAACCAAAAACTCATAAAACCAAAAACATCATATAAATTCATATGGAACCAAGACCAAATGAACTTATTTTTGTCCATGTAAACTTATTCTCCCCCTTTTTGTCATACATCAAAAAGGGTTAGAAAAACATGTTTAATCAATAATACACATATTTAACTCTCCACAAATAAACGAAAATCTAGCAAAATCAAGTGGTTTTGTGAAAATATCGGCTAGTTGAAAATCGGTGGAAACATAATCAATATCTATATCACCTTTCTCAAAATGATCTCTAAGAAAGTGATATCTAATCTCAATGTGCTTGGTCTTACTATGTTGATTTGCATTTTTGGTTAGATGAATAGTACTAGTATTATCACAAAATATTTTAATATTTTTATAATGCAAATCATAATCAAGGAGAGTATGTTTCATCCAAAGGACTTGTGCACAACAAGCCCCCGCGGCAACATACTCCGCCTCGGCGGTTGATAGAGCTAAGGAATTTTGCTTCCTAGAGGACCATGAAACAAGACAATTACCGAGAAATTGACATGTCCCACTAGTACTCTTTCTATCTACTCTACAACCCGCATAGTCGGGGTCCGAATAACTAATCATAGAAAAATCTATAGTTTTCGGATACCAAAGACCTAAACCAATCGTTCCCTTAACATATCGAATAATGCGTTTTACGGCAATTAAATGAGATTCCTTGGGACACGATTGAAATCTAGCACAAAGACACACACTAAACATGATATCCGGCCTACTTGCCGTTAAATATAAAAGACTACCTATCATGCTTCTAAACAATTTAATATCAACATTTTTACTTGTTCGTCCTTATCAAGCTTGGTTGTTGTAGCCATGGGAGTGTTGCAAGCTTTAGCGTTCAAGTCCAAACCTCTTCACGAGTTCCTTAGCGTATTTGGCTTGAGAGATGAAGTTCCCATCATGCAATTGCTTGACTTGGAGTCCAAGAAAAAAGTTGAGCTCACCCATGGAGGACATTTCAAATTCTTGTTGCATTACCTTTTCAAAATCCTTGCATAAAACTTCATTAGTAGAACCGAAAATAATATCATCAACATAAATTTGGACAATTAAAATATCATTATCAACATGCTTAGTGAAGAGAGTGGTGTCTACTTTGCCTTTAATAAAGTTATTTGAAATTAGAAAACTTGAAAGCCTTTCATACCAAGCTCTTGGAGCTTGTTTTAAACCATACAAAGCCTTATCAAGTTTGAAAACAAAATCGGGATGAGCATGATCAATAAAACCGGGAGGTTGAGAAACATAAACTTCTTCATTAAGAAAACCGTTTAAAAATGTACTTTTTACATCCATTTGAAAAAGTTTGAAATTTTTAAAAGATGCATAAGCTAGTGTTATCCGTATGGCTTCAAGCCGTGCTACGGGTGCAAAGGATTCCTCAAAGTCGATTCCCTCAACTTGAGTGTAACCTTGGGCTACTAACCTAGCTTTATTCCTAATGACATTTCCAGACTCATCCAACTTATTCCTAAAGATCCACTTAGTACCAATTATTGGTCTATCGTGGGGCTTAGGAACAAGGTGCCAAACTTGGTTGCGCTCAAATTGATTGAGTTCCTCTTGCATGGCAAGCAACCAATATGGGTCCGTCTCGGCTTCGAGAATGCCTTTGGGTTCAAAATGAGAAATGAAAGCAAAGTTACACATAGGTCATGGAGTTTGGAGCGCGTTGTGACTCCTCTTGAAGCGTCACCGATGATGAGCTCCTTAGGATGATTTGTAGCATATCTCCAAGCTTTGGGAAGCGGTTGAGTGCTTTCCTCATTATCCTTTTGAACTTCACCTAAAGGTTCTTGCTTATCTTCTTGAGCGGGTGAGTCCTTCAAGGATAGTTTCTCCATGCTTTCACCTAATGGTTCAATCTCTACAACATTCTCAACAAACACATTAGACTCTTCAAACTTAACATGCATAGTTTCTTCAATAGTAAGTGAAGATCTAATGAAAACTCTATATGCTTTGCTACTAGAGGAATATCCAACAAAGATAGCCTCATAAGCTTTAGCATCAAATTTACCCAAATTCTCTTTTGTATTTAAAACAAAACACTTGCATCCAAAAACTTTGAAATATGAAACATTTGGTTTTCTAAAATGATACATTTCAAAAGAAGTTTTAGAAGAATTTTTGCATAAATAAATACGGTTTGATATATAGCATGCGGTGTTTACGGCCTCGGCCCATAAATATTGAGGGAGGTCGTATTCACTTATCATTATCCTAGCCATCTCTTGAAGTGTTCTATTTTTCCTTTCTACAACTCCATTTTGTTGTGGAGTTCTAGGACAAGACATTTCATGCTTAATTCCCTTTTCATCACAATAAGTCATGAAGAGTTGGTTCACAAATTCACCACCTCTATCACTCCTTATTTTCAAAATCGGAAAACTTTTTTCTTTTCAACTCTTTTTCTAAAAATCTTAAAGTGAGAAAAAGTTTGATCTTTATTTTGCAAAAAGAAAACCCAAGTAAATCGAGAGAAATCATCAACTAAAACAAATGCAAATCTACTTCCATTTAAGCTTTTAGTTTTAGTTGGTCCAAATAAATCCATGTGAATTAATTCTAACGGTGTAGTTGACATGATATCCTTGATTGGTTTAAAGGAAGACTTGGTTTGTTTCCCAAGTTGGCACGCACTACAAATGCGGTCTTTCTCAAAACTCAAGCAAGGAATACCCTTCACCAATTCCTTAGAATTAATTCTAGAAATATGTTCAAAAGATGCATGTCCTAATCTTCTATGCCAAAGCCAAGAATTTTCATCAAAAGCATTTAAACATTTAGTAGAACACTCTACATTAAGCATGTCAATAATATAAACATTATCATCACGAAATCCGGTCAAAATACAATCATTCGATTTAACATCAAAAATCTTACAAGAAGAATCATCAAAAATAACTTTAAGACCACGATCACAAAATTGGCTAATACTAAGCAAATTATGCTTTAAACCATCAACCAAAACAACATTCTCTATAATAGGAGATGAACCAACTTGAATGTTACCTATACCGATGATAGTTCCTTGGAATCATCCCCGAAGGTGACGGAGCCACCTTCCATGTACCTTGATAGGGTTGTGAAGTTGTTGATATCCCATGTCATGTGTCTTGAACAACCACTATCAAGGTACCACCGCTCCCTACGTCTTGGAGCCTTGGTGTGTACCTACATCAAACAAATTAGGGCTTGATTTTAGTACCCACATTTTCTTGGGTCCATGAGAGTTAGAACCATTAACCCAAACAAGATTATTTGAGCTATGCAATTTATCATAACAAAATTTAGCTAAATGTCCATTTTTGCCACAATATGTACATCTATAAACTCTACCATATTTAAATGCATAATGAGTGTGTGATTTGTGAGCATTGGCATTGCGAGCATGAAAAGATTTAGCATGAGAAGTATTTGAAGTGTGAGCATGTGGAATCTTAGCATGAGAAACTTTATCATGAGAAGTATTCTTTTTAGAAAATTTTTCTTCAAGCTTCTTAGTATTAAAAGCACAATCTTTTAAAACTTTTTCAAAATCACTCATTTTAGATTTAAGAGAAGAAATTTCTTTATTATCAACAATAGGGGTTTTACCCTTGCAAGAAATCTTATAAGCATCAAAATCATTTTGAATAACAACAAGATTGGAAGAAAGATCATCTTTTTTTTGTAACCAAAGCAAGTTGGTTTTTGAGAAAAGCAACTTCTTTTTGCAATTTAAAGCATTCCATTTTCTTGTTATCATAAGTTTCGGAAAGTTCTACAAAAGCATGAACTAGAACTTCCTTACTCAAATCATCATCATTATCATCTATAGATTCAAGAGTTTGAGGGTTTACCTTGGGTGTGTTTGCCATGAAACACGTGTTTGCGGTATCCACTTGTTCTTCTTCGGACTCGCTTTCCGAATCCCATGTGGCCTTGTAAGCTTTCTTTTCATCTTGTTTCTTTGGCTTGAAGGAGGAAGTCATTCTTTTCTTGAACTCCGGACAATCGGCCATGATGTGTCCGGGCTTGCGGCAATTGTAGCAAATGATCCTCTTCTCCTCTTTGCCTTCAAACTTTCTCCGAAAATTTTGCTTGTTCTTCCGGTACATCCTCTTGATGTTGCGCACTAGGAGGGAGAGCTCCTCATCTTCTTCTTCATCTTCTTCATCATCTTCAATGGTGGATGAAGACTTGAAAGCTATGGACTTTTTCTTTGTTGGAGCCGCCTCTTCTCTTGCCTTCTTCTCCATCTCATGGGTTTTTAGGTTCCCAATGAGATTTATGATGTCCATCTCGTCCTTGTCATTCAACTCCTTTAAGGTGGTGGCCTTGATCTCCCAAGATGGAGGAAGAGCCCGTATCACCTTGCGCACCTTTTGATCATTGGAGATGACGTCACCTAATGAAGAAAGATCATTAGTGATTTTTGTGAAACGAGTAATCATGCAATCAATGGTTTCATCATCAAGCATCTTAAATGATTCATATTGAGACCTCAAGAGATCTATTTTAGCTCTCTTGACTTGTGAAGTCCCTTCATGCGTGACCAATAAGTGTTGCCAAATCTCATAGGCGGATTGGCAATGAATTACCGTGTAAGGTCATCCTCATTCAAGGCGGTTAAAAGGGAGTTTTGGGCTTTTGAGTTAGCCTCATATTCTCTAAAGTTGAAGTCGGTCCAAGTGCTTTCATCTTCATTGGGTGCTACATAGGGTTTGGTCAAAGACTTAGCCACTAAACTACCTAGTGATTGCAAAAAGATAGTCATCCTAACCTTCCAAATAGGGAAGTTGAGTCCATCAAATTTAGGTGGGGTTTTAATGTTGTCGGCCATGTTTACTAGTGTATGAATGGATGAATGAAAATGTTGATTAGCAATATTTTAAGGATCTCTCTATGGATGTTAAGCCAAACCTAGAGTCCAAGCTCTGATACCAATTGAAAATCACCTAGAGGGGGGGTGAATAGGTGATGAAGCTAATCAAAGGGCAATTTAAAAAATTATGAAGCAAGTGAATGCAAATGCAATGCAAAAATCTCCCAAAACAAGACTAAGAACCGTATGCCCCTTGCGGGGTTCTGAACTCCTTCCTCCGGCTTCCTCGTAAAATGAGTTAGAGGTGCGCAATGCAACCTTGTTGTATGGGATTTTGATTGACAAGATGAAGTATGATGAAAATGGCAATAGTAATCAAAAACACAAAGTAATAGCAAGGGAAAGTAAACCAATCGCAAACACAAAGATATGTTATCGAGGTTCGAGCACCCAGCTCTACTCCCCGCCTTCCCCAGAAGGATTCTAGCTACTTCCACTATCACAAAGATCAATTACAATGGAGTACCCAACTCCTACAATTTCAGCACAATTGAATTCCTTAGTAATCAAAAGATCACAAACTCTCTCTTTCAAATATCTCTTCCCTTACAAAGGTCCTTAGAGAATATTGAGAAGGAATGAAGCTCTTGTGTAAGTGAAGAAAAATGAAATCAAATCAGAGAGTATTATCAAGAAAACACTTCTGAAATGAGTGAGAAATATCAGCAAAAACCAAGAAAAATAGCTCTTTTGAATATCACAAACTTTGAATTTTTCTCTTGAATAATTGTTGTAAAGAAACTCTCCCCAAACACCCCTATTTATAGGAGAGGGCTAGGGTTTAGGGTTAGGAATTAATTACTGAAGATTAGGAAGTAATTAGTTCCAAATATACCCTCCAACGGATTTTTAATTTCAAAAATCAAGTTTAAAACAGCTATTAAAAAATCTGCCCGTTACTGTTCAACGGACACATCGGTCGACTGGCCGGTCGACCGATAGTTCAAAAATCCGACCGTTATGAACTATCGGTCGACTGATCCAGTCGACTGAAAAGATACAGAGAGCAAAACAAACTATCGGTCGACCGATCCGGTCGACTGATGCCTGACTGAGACTTAAAATAAAATACCGGTCGACTGTCGGTAGACAGTCGGTCGACCGGCAGACGTGCACACGGATACGTGCACTCTGCCAGGACATCGGTCGACTAGTGGTAGATAACCGGTCGACCGGGTCAGGCCAAAAGATGAAATAAAAATAGAATTTTGAAGAGATTAATATTTTTATCAAATCTATTTCAAACACAAATTCAGTATCTAACATAATAAAGAATTTGTAGAAGAAAGATTTAGTATTAAAATATTTTTGTATATTTTATAAGAAATAAACTTAGAAAAGACATACGCGTGAAAACGTGTGTGTTGAGCTTCAAACTTACTCTCTATTCTTTAACATGCTATAAAGCTAGAAAATAAAACCTAAGGACCTCTGAAGCAATCTTTGAGCCATCCAATGCCTTGCTAGTGCCTTCTCTTCTATGATCCTTCCTTGATGTGCAATTTGCCTTCAATGCTTGTTGGAACTTAGAAGTTTTTGCAAAAGCGAAGCGAATGAACTCTAAACATGGTACAAAACCTGAAACTCATCTAAGATAAAAGATTAGTACCAAATAGCACTTATTTGGTTTGTTATCATCAAAACACAAAACAATGGAGAGTGTAACCTCTTGGGCTAACAATCTCCCCTTTTTGATGATGACAAAACAAATAGGCTATTTACAAAAATATAGGGAGGAGAAAACTCCCCCTTAAATTATGCTATATTTAAAACATATAAAAATGCTCTAGATACCAATAATTGAAATGATAAATAGAAGTGATGCACCAATTATTGAAGTCAATTTAAAACAACAATACAATACAAATAAAACTCAAAAACTTGCACTTGATATCAAAAACACCAAAAATCTATCAAAAACACCAAAAATCAAAAATTGCTCCTTGATACCAATTTTAAACAAAAATACCAACTAAAATACAAAAACCAAAAACTCATAAAACCAAACATCATATAAATTCATATGGAACCAAGACCAAATGAACTTATTTTTGTCCATGTAAACTTATTCTCCCCCTTTTGTCATACATCAAAAAGGGTTAGAAAAACATGTTTAATCAATAATACACATATTTAACTCTCCACAAATAAACGAAAATCTAGCAAAATCAAGTGGTTTTGTGAAAATATCGGCTAGTTGAAAATTGGTGGAAACATAATCAATATCTATATCACCTTTCTCAAAATGATCTCTAAGAAAGTGATATCTAATCTCAATGTGCTTGGTCTTACTATATTGATTTGCATTTTTGGTTAGATGAATAGTACTAGTATTATCACAAAATATTTTAATATTTTTATAATGCAAATCATAATCAAGGAGAGTATGTTTCATCCAAAGGACTTGTGCACAACAAGCCCCCGCGGCAACATACTCCGCCTCGGCGGTTGATAGAGCTAAGGAATTTTGCTTCCTAGAGGACCATGAAACAAGACAATTACCGAGAAATTGACATGTCCCACTAGTACTCTTTCTATCTACTCTACAACCCGCATAGTCGGGGTCCGAATAACTAATCATAGAAAATCTATAGTTTTCGGATACCAAAGACCTAAACCAATCGTTCCCTTAACATATCGAATAATGCGTTTTACGGCAATTAAATGAGATTCCTTGGACACGATTGAAATCTAGCACAAAGACACACACTAAACATGATATCCGGCCTACTTGCCGTTAAATATAAAAGACTACCTATCATGCTTCTAAACAATTTAATATCAACATTTTTACCTTGTTCGTCCTTATCAAGCTTGGTTGTTGTAGCCATGGGAGTGTTGCAAGCTTTAGCGTCTTCAAGTCCAAACCTCTTCACGAGTTCCTTAGCGTATTTGGCTTGAGAGATGAAGTTCCCATCATGCAATTGCTTGACTTGGAGTCCAAGAAAAAAGTTGAGCTCACCCATGGAGGACATTTCGAATTCTTGTTGCATTACCTTTTCAAAATCCTTGCATAAAACTTCATTAGTAGAACCGAAAATAATATCATCAACATAAATTTGGACAATTAAAATATCATTATCAACATGCTTAGTGAAGAGAGTGGTGTCTACTTGCCTTTAATAAAGTTATTTGAAATTAGAAAACTTGAAAGCCTTTCATACCAAGCTCTTGGAGCTTGTTTTAAACCATACAAAGCCTTATCAAGTTTGAAAACAAAATCGGGATGAGCATGATCAATAAAACCGGGAGGTTGAGAAACATAAACTTCTTCATTAAGAAAACCGTTTAAAAATGCACTTTTTACATCCATTTGAAAAAGTTTGAAATTTTTAAAAGATGCATAAGCTAGTGTTATCCGTATGGCTTCAAGCCGTGCTACGGGTGCAAAGGATTCCTCAAAGTCGATTCCCTCAACTTGAGTGTAACCTTGGGCTACTAACCTAGCTTTATTCCTAATGACATTTCCGGACTCATCCAACTTATTCCTAAAGATCCACTTAGTACCAATTATTGGTCTATCGTGGGGCTTAGGAACAAGGTGCCAAACTTGGTTGCGCTCAAATTGATTGAGTTCCTCTTGCATGGCAAGCAACCAATATGGGTCCGTCTCGGCTTCGAGAATGCCTTTGGGTTCAAAATGAGAAATGAAAGCAAAGTTACCACATAGGTCATGGAGTTTGGAGCGCGTTGTGACTCCTCTTGAAGCGTCACCGATGATGAGCTCCTTAGGATGATTTGTAGCATATCTCCAAGCTTTGGGAAGCGGTTGAGTGCTTTCCTCATTATCCTTTTGAACTTCACCTAAAGGTTCTTGCTTATCTTCTTGAGCGGGTGAGTCCTTCAAGGATAGTTTCTCCATGCTTTCACCTAATGGTTCAATCTCTACAACATTCTCAACAAACACATTAGACTCTTCAAACTTAACATGCATAGTTTCTTCAATAGTAAGTGAAGATCTAATGAAAACTCTATATGCTTTGCTACTAGAGGAATATCCAACAAAGATAGCCTCATAAGCTTTAGCATCAAATTTACCCAAATTCTCTTTTGTATTTAAAACAAAACACTTGCATCCAAAAACTTTGAAATATGAAACATTTGGTTTTCTAAAATGATACATTTCAAAAGAAGTTTTAGAAGAATTTTTGCATAAATAAATACGGTTTGATATATAGCATGCGGTGTTTACGGCCTCGGCCCATAAATATTGAGGGAGGTCGTATTCACTTATCATTGTCCTAGCCATCTCTTGAAGTGTTCTATTTTTCCTTTCTACAACTCCATTTTGTTGTGGAGTTCTAGGACAAGACATTTCATGCTTAATTCCCTTTTCATCACAATAAGTCATGAAGAGTTGGTTCACAAATTCACCACCTCTATCACTCCTTATTTTCAAAATCGGAAAACTTTTTTCTTTTTCAACTCTTTTTCTAAAAATCTTAAAGTGAGAAAAAGTTTGATCTTTATTTTGCAAAAAGAAAACCCAAGTAAATCGAGAGAAATCATCAACTAAAACAATGCAAATCTACTTCCATTAAGCTTTTAGTTTTAGTTGGTCCAAATAAATCCATGTGAATTAATTCTAACGGTGTAGTTGACATGATATCCTTGATTGGTTTAAAGGAAGACTTGGTTTGTTTCCCAAGTTGGCACGCACTACAAATGCGGTCTTTCTCAAAACTCAAGCAAGGAATACCCTTCACCAATTCCTTAGAATTAATTCTAGAAATATGTTCAAAAGATGCATGTCCTAATCTTCTATGCCAAAGCCAAGAATTTTCATCAAAAGCATTTAAACATTTAGTAGAAACTCTACATTAAGCATGTCAATAATATAAACATTATCATCACGAAATCCGGTCAAAATACAATCATTCGATTTAACATCAAAAATCTTACAAGAAGAATCATCAAAAATAACTTTAAGACCACGATCACAAAATTGGCTAATACTAAGCAAATTATGCTTTAAACCATCAACCAAAACAACATTCTCTATAATAGGAGATGAACCAACTTGAATGTTACCTATACCGATGATAGTTCCTTTGGAATCATCCCCGAAGGTGACGGAGCCACCTTCCATGTACCTTGATAGGGTTGTGAAGTTGTTGATATCCCATGTCATGTGTCTTGAACAACCACTATCAAGGTACCACCGCTCCCTACGTCTTGGAGCCTTGGTGTGTACCTACATCAAACAAATTAGGGCTTGATTTTGGTACCCACATTTTCTTGGGTCCATGAGGGTTAGAACCATTAACCCAAACAAGATTATTTGAGCTATGCAATTTATCATAACAAAATTTAGCTAAATGTCCATTTTTGCCACAATATGTACATCTATAAACTCTACCATATTTAAATGCATAATGAGTGTGTGATTTGTGAGCATTGGCATTGTGAGCATGAAAAGATTTAGCATGAGAAGTATTATTTGAAGTGTGAGCATGTGGAATCTTAGCATGAGAAACTTTATCATGAGAAGTATTCTTTTAGAAAATTTTTCTTCAAGCTTCTTAGTATTAAAAGCACAATCTTTTAAAACTTTTTCAAAATCACTCATTTTAGATTTAAGAGAAGAAATTTCTTTATTATCAACAATAGGGGTTTTACCCTTGCAAGAAATCTTATAAGCATCAAAATCATTTTGAATAACAACAAGATTGGAAGAAAGATCATCTTTTTCTTTTGTAACCAAAGCAAGTTGGTTTTTGAGAAAAGCAACTTCTTTTTGCAATTTAAAGCATTCCATTTTCTTGTTATCATAAGTTTCGGAAAGTTCTACAAAAGCATGAACTAGAACTTCCTTACTCAAATCATCATCATTATCATCTATAGATTCAAGAGTTTGAGGGTTTACCTTGGGTGTGTTTGCCATGAAACACGTGTTTGCGGTATCCACTTGTTCTTCTTCGGACTCGCTTTCCGAATCCCATGTGGCCTTGTAAGCTTTCTTTTCATCTTGTTTCTTTGGCTTGAAGGAGGAAGTCATTCTTTTCTTGAACTCCGGACAATCGGCCATGATGTGTCCGGGCTTGCGGCAATTGTAGCAAATGATCCTCTTCTCCTCTTTGCCTTCAAACTTTCTCCGGAAATTTTGCTTGTTCTTCCGGTACATCCTCTTGATGTTGCGCACTAGGAGGGAGAGCTCCTCATCTTCTTCTTCATCTTCTTCATCATCTTCAATGGTGGATGAAGACTTGAAAGCTATGGACTTTTTCTTTGTTGGAGCCGCCTCTTCTCTTGCCTTCTTCTCCATCTCATGGGTTTTTAGGTTCCCAATGAGATTTATGATGTCCATCTCGTCCTTGTCATTCAACTCCTTTAAGGTGGTGGCCTTGATCTCCCAAGATGGAGGAAGAGCCCGTATCACCTTGCGCACCTTTTGATCATTGGAGATGACGTCACCTAATGAAGAAAGATCATTAGTGATTTTTGTGAAACGAGTAATCATGCAATCAATGGTTTCATCATCAAGCATCTTAAATGATTCATATTGAGACCTCAAGAGATCTATTTTAGCTCTCTTGACTTGTGAAGTCCCTTCATGCGTGACAATAAGTGTTGCCAAATCTCATAGGCGGATTGGCAATGAATTACCCGTGTAAGGTCATCCTCATTCAAGGCGGTTAAAAGGGAGTTTTGGGCTTTTGAGTTAGCCTCATATTCTCTAAAGTTGAAGTCGGTCCAAGTGCTTTCATCTTCATTGGGTGCTACATAGGGTTTGGTCAAAGACTTAGCCACTAAACTACCTAGTGATTGCAAAAAGATAGTCATCCTAACCTTCCAAATAGGGAAGTTGAGTCCATCAAATTTAGGTGGGTTTTAATGTTGTCGGCCATGTTTACTAGTGTATGAATGGATGAATGAAAATGTTGATTAGCAATATTTTAAGGATCTCTCTATGGATGTTAAGCCAAACCTAGAGTCCAAGCTCTGATACCAATTGAAAATCACCTAGAGGGGGGGTGAATAGGTGATGAAGCTAATCAAAGGGCAATTTAAAAAATTATGAAGCAAGTGAATGCAAATGCAATGCAACAATCTCCCAAAACAAGACTAAGAGCCGTATGCCCCTTGCGGGGTTCTGAACTCCTTCCTCCGGCTTCCTCGTAAAATGAGTTAGAGGTGCGCAATGCAACCTTGTTGTATGGGATTTTGATTGACAAGATGAAGTATGATGAAAATGGCAATAGTAATCAAAAACACAAAGTAATAGCAAGGGAAAGTAAACCAATCGCAAACACAAAGATATGTTATCGAGGTTCGAGCACCCAGCTCTACTCCCCGCCTTCCCCAGAAGGATTCTAGCTACTTCCACTATCACAAAGATCAATTACAATGGAGTACCCAACTCCTACAATTTCAGCACAATTGAATTCCTTAGTAATCAAAAGATCACAAACTCTCTCTTTCAAATATCTCTTCCCTTACAAAGGTCCTTAGAGAATATTGAGAAGGAATGAAGCTCTTGTGTAAGTGAAGAAAAATGAAATCAAATCAGAGAGTATATCAAGAAAACACTTCTGAAATGAGTGAGAAATATCAGCACAAAACCAAGAAAAATAGCTCTTTTGAATATCACAAACTTTGAATTTTTCTCTTGAATAATTGTTGTAAAGAAACTCTCCCCAAACACCCCTATTTATAGGAGAGGGCTAGGGTTTAGGGTTAGGAATTAATTACTGAAGATTAGGAAGTAATTAGTTCCAAATATACCCTCCAACGGATTTTTAATTTCAAAAATCAAGTTTAAAACAGCTATTAAAAAATCTGCCCGTTACTGTTCAACGGACACATCGGTCGACTGGCCCGGTCGACCGATAGTTCAAAAATCCGACCGTTATGAACTATCGGTCGACTGATCCAGTCGACTGAAAAGATACAGAGAGCAAAAACAAACTATCGGTCGACCGATCCGGTCGACTGATGCCTGACTGAGACTTAAAATAAAATACGGTCGACTGTCGGTAGACAGTCGGTCGACCGGCAGACGTGCACACGGATACGTGCACTCTGCCAGGACATCGGTCGACTGGTGGTAGATAACCGGTCGACCGGCTCAGGCCAAAAGATGAAATAAAATAGAATTTTGAAGAGATTAATATTTTTATCAAATCTATTTCAAACACAAATTCAGTATCTAACATAATAAAGAATTTGTAGAAGAAAGATTTAGTATTAAAATATTTTTGTATATTTTATAAGAAATAAACTTAGAAAAGACATACGCGTGAAAACGTGTGTGTTTGAGCTTCAAACTTACTCTCTATTCTTTAACATGCTATAAAGCTAGAAAATAAAACCTAAGGACCTCTGAAGCAATCTTTGAGCCATCCAATGCCTTGCTAGTGCCTTCTCTTCTATGATCCTTCCTTGATGTGCAATTTGCCTTCAATGCTTGTTGGAACTTAGAAGTTTTGCAAAAGCGAAGCGAATGAACTCTAAACATGGTACAAAACCTGAAACTCATCTAAGATAAAAGATTAGTACCAAATAGCACTTATTTGGTTTGTTATCATCAAAAACAAAACAATGGAG
>JAVJIF010031005.1:0-44701 GCA_038442645.1 Agave tequilana | reverse complement strand
AAAATTTAGCTAAATGTCCATTTTTGCCACAATATGTACATCTATAAACTCTACCATATTAAATGCATAATGAGTGTGTGATTTGTGAGCATTGGCATTGTGAGCATGAAAAGATTTAGCATGAGAGTATTATTTGAAGTGTGAGCATGTGGAATCTTAGCATGAGAAACTTTATCATGAGAAGTTTCTTTTTAGAAAATTTTTCTTCAAACTTCTTTGTATTAAAGCACAATCTTTTAAAACTTTTTCAAAATCACTCATTTTAGATTTAAGAGAAGAATTTCTTTATTATCAACAATAGGGTTTTACCCTTGCAAGAAATCTTATAAGCATCAAAATCATTTTGAATAACAACATATTGGAAGAAAGATCATCTTTTTCTTTTGTAACCAAAGCAAGTTGGTTTTTGAGAAAGCAACTTCTTTTTGCAATTTAAAGCATTCCATTTTCTTGTTATCATAAGTTTCGGAAAGTTCTACAAAAGCATGAACTAGAACTTCCTTACTCAAATCATCATCATTATCATCTATAGATTCAAGGGTTTGAGGGTTTACCTTGGGTGTGTTTGCCATGAAACACATGTTTGCGTATCCACTTGTTCTTCTTCTTCGGACTCGCTTTCCGAATCCCAAGTGGCCTTGTAAGCCTTCTTTTCTTCTTGCTTCCTTGGCTTGAGGAGGAAGTCATTTTCTTCTTGAATTCCGGACAATCGGCCATGATGTGTCCGGGCTTGCGGCAATTGTAGCAAATGATCCTCTTCTCCTCTTTGCCTTCAAACTTTCTCCGGAAATTTTGCTTGTTCTTCCGGTACATCCTCTTGATGTTGCGTACTAGGAGGGAGAGCTCCTCATCTTCTTCTTCATCTTCTTCATCATCTTCATGGTGGATGAAGACTTGAAAGCTATGGACTTTTTCTTTGTTGGAGCCGCCTCTTCTCTTGCCTTCTTCTCATCTCAGGGTTTTAGGTTCCCATGAGATTTATGATGTCCATCTCGTCCTTGTCATTCAACTCCTTTAGGGTGGTGGCCTTGATCTCCCAAGATGGAGGAGAGCCCGTATCACCTTGCGCACCTTTTGATCATTGGAGATGACGTCACCTAATGAAGAAAGACCATTAGTGATTTTTGTGAAACGAGTAATCATGCAATCAATGGTTTCATCATCAAGCATCTTAATGATTCATATTGAGACCTCAAGAGATCTATTTTAGCTCTCTTGACTTGTGAAGTCCCTTCATGCGTGACCAATAAGTGTTGCCAAATCTCATAGGCGGATTGGCAATGAATTACCCGTGTAGGTCATCCTCATTCAAGGCGGTTAAAAGGGAGTTTTGGGCTTTTGAGTTAGCCTCATATTCTCTAAAGTTGAAGTCGGTCCAAGTGCTTTCATCTTCATTGGGTGCTACATAGGGTTTGGTCAAAGACTTAGCCACTAAACTACCTAGTATTGCAAAAAGATAGTCATCCTAACCTTCCAATAGGGAAGTTGAGTCCATCAATTTAGGTGGGGTTTTAATATTGTCGGCCATGTTTACTAGTGTATGATGGATGAATGAAAATGTTGATTAGCAATATTTTAGGATCTCTCTAAGGATGTTAAGCCAAACCTAGAGTCCAAGCTCTGATACCAATTGAAAATCACCTAGGGGGGGTGAATAGGTGATTATGCTAATCAAAGGGCAATAAAAAAAATTATGAAGCAAGTGAATGCAAATGCAATGCAACAATCTCCCAAAACAAGACTAAGAGCCGTATGCCCCTTGCGGGGTTCTGACTCCTTCCTCCGGCTTCCTCGTAAAATGAGTTAGAGGTGCGCATGCACCTTGTTGTATGGGATTTTGATTGACAAGATGAAGTATGATGAAATGGCAATAGTAATCAAAAACACAAGTAATAGCAAGGGAAAGTAAACAATCGCAAACACAAGATATGTTATCGAGTTCGAGCACCCAGCTCTACTCCCCGCCTTCCCCAGAAGGATTCTAGCTACTTCCACTATCACAAAGATCAATTACAATGGAGTACCCACTCCTACAATTTCAGCACAATTGAATTCCTTAGTAATCAAAAGATCACAAACTCTCTCTTTCAAATATCTCTTCCCTTACAAAGGTCCTTAGAGAATATTGAGAAGGAATGAAGCTCTGTGTAAGTGAAGAAAAAATGAAATCAAATCAGAGAGTATTATCAAAAAACACTTCTGAAATGAGTGAGAAATATCAGCACACAAAATCAAGAAAAATAGCTCTTTTGAATATCACAAACTTTGAATTTTTCTCTTGAATAAATGTTGTAAAGAAACTCTCCCAAACACCCCTATTTATAGGAGAGGGCTAGGGTTTAGGGTTAGGAATTAATTACTGAAGATTAGGAAGTAATTAGTTCCAAATATACCCTCCAACGGATTTTTAATTTCAAAAATCAAAATAAACAGCTATAAAAATCTGCCCGTTTACTGTTCAACGGACAGATCGGTCGACTGGCCCGGTCGACCGATAGTTCAAAATCCGACCGTTATGAACTATCGGTCGACTGATCCAGTCGACTGAAAAGATACAGAGAGCAAAATAAATTATCGGTCGACCGATCCGGTCGACTGATGCCTGACTGAGACTTAAAATAAATTCCGGTCGACTGTCGGTAGACAGTCGGTCGACGACGACAGACGTGCACACGGATACGTGCACTCTGCCAGGACATCGGTCGACTGGTGGTAGATAACCGGTCGACCGCTCAGGCAAAAGATGAAATAAAAATAGAATTTTGAAGAGATTAATATTTTTATCAAATCTATTTCAAACACAAATTCAGTATCTAACATAATAAAGAATTTGTAGAAGAAAGATTTAGTATTAAAATATTTTGTATATTTTATAAGAAATAAACTTGGAAATGGTATACGCGTGAAGACGTGTGTGTTTGAGCTTCAAACCTAATCTCTATTCTTTAACATGCTATAAAGCTAGAAAATAAAACCTAAGGACCTCTGAGCAATCTTTGAGCCATCCAATGCCTTGCTAGTGCCTTCTCTTCTATGTCCTTCCTTGATGTGCAATTTGCCTTCATGCTTGTTGGAACTTAGAAGTTTTTGCAAAAGCGAGCGAATGAGCTCTAAACATGGTACAAAACCTGAAACTCATCTAAGATAAAAGATTAGTACCAAATAGCACTTATTTGGTTTGTTATCATCAAAACACAAAACAATGGAGTGTAACCTCTTGGGCTAACAAACCTGTAACCTTTCAATGCATGTCGAACTGATGTATCCAGTGTAGTACAAAGGTCGATCGTGCTTGTTATCCTTGAGAAGCATATCCTCAGCCGTGAAAGTAATAGCATGTACTTTCAGTTGTATATGATGGCATTCAGGGTAAGAGGGCTGAGTGTCCCCCCAGGGATTTTCGGCATATGTGTCAGAAATGATTTTGAGTTAGCCAGTGCATCCCTAAGCGCTTCTCTTGTTTCTTTTGAGAGATGAAAGAGCTCGTGTATGGTGATACGAGCTAGGATATTAGCCAGCTGGGCTAATATGTCAAAACGAAAAGGCATGTTAGCCCTGGGCCTGAAGGCTTCTTCAGGACATGGTCAAACCGGATTTCTTTCTGCTTCTCTTTTCGCGTTGTCAGAGCGGAGCCGGTGTGGGTATTTGTACTGATGTCGTCTACTATTGTATCTCGTCAGTAACTTTCTCATACTGTTTTAAGTATGATTTTCGGATCGAGTACCTGTTGGCTGAGGTACATCAGGCTGTGCTATACAAGCGTGCTTTTTTCCCTCGGAATCGCTAAAGAAGCTGATGTGAGATTGCCATCATCCGGCAAGATAGAGATAACATTACAAGATTTGCCCTTTGACTTGGATTTCTTCGAAGCCCATTATTCGTCTTGGACAAAGGTCTAGGTGTACCCATAATTTTCTCTTGTTCCCAATGTCAAGGGAACAAGACCCTTCATCTCTTAAGTTTCGGCTGAAGAATGCTTTACTTTTAGCCGTGCTTCAGGATTGGGAAGTCCCATCAGGACTGTGACTTTTGGGGTTTTGCCAAACTCGAGGGTCACCAGGTTTGCAGTGACTTTCTTTTGTTCTGATTTCTGAGTCAGAACTCCGGCGTCGACGAAAACTTGAATTTTGTCCTGAGGACAAAGCACTTATCAGTGGTGATGAACCATCTTGTGGAAGAGGTAATAGTTGGGATCGTTCGTGCGTCCCATTTCATTAAGACGTCGAGCATCCGACAGCTTCAATTTATTCCGTTTGTGGAGTAAATAGAATATTGCGACCACTTGTTCGTCTTTGAAGGAGTACAATTTTAGAGGAAACTTAGACTCCTGATTATCGAGCCGCTCTTCTTGGCCTTCGAATGAACGTCCCCTGATAATTCAACGGACATAGTTTCTTTCCCTTTGGCTTGGGAAGACTGCGCAATGTTGCTGCGCCCCTTATTATTCATACCCCATTTGCCTTTAGGGGTAGATGGTTTCGAACTTCTTAGATGACTTTTCGGCTATCTCAGCTTGTTCGACTAGTTCCTTCTAAGAATGGGCTTTGACAGCTCCATACGAATCTCCACTTGGTCGAGAAAGTTATGCCTGCATGTCTGCAAGAGCATGGGTAATGCATCCCTGCTGGGCACATCAGAGAGAACTTTTCTGAACTGTTCAATGTAGTCACGGACAGATTCGCCCTTCTTCTATACGGTAGAGAGGAGTTTATCCATGGTTATCTCAGTATCATCCTCATAAAAATGAGAAAGAATCGAGTTTTCAAGTCGATCCAAGAATTGATGAGCCCGGAGGAAGCTTCGGAACCAATCGAATGCTACCCCTTCAGGGTGCTAATGAACAGTCTGGCCATAATAGCATCATTGTCTATAACGTTACCGGTCAAAGACCGGAAGTAGTAGATGTGTTCGTTTGGCGAGCTCTTACCATCATACGTATGCAACGTCGGTGGCTTAAACTTTGGTGGGTATGGTACTGAATCCCATTCCAAGGTAAGGACGGACTGCCCCTACTTTCTTTAGTTCATCCCTCTGAGCTAGGGATGCGATCTGAGCTTGGATGCCTTTAAGAACTTCAGTATCCATAGAAGAACTTTCCTTCGACTTCTCAGTCTTGTTATTCATCGTTATGATGTTCTTCCTCCTCATAGTTACTCCCGGTATCATTGTTATTCCAGTTAGTGAGGAGTTGGGCGAGCATCTGTTGAAAGTTATCCAAGGCTTCTTGCTGGGCCTTGGAAGTTTGCTCCTGACATTCCAACCGTCGACAGAGGTCATCATTACCGTTATCAACTATATATCCCGACACCCTATCTGTCCATATCGAGCTGACTGTTGCCAAAGAGGCATACCCACTGTCTTCGTCCTCCTCATCAGACCATTGGAATAATCCTCTCATTAGTTCTGGTGAGGTTACTGCAGTTGAGGAGGATGATTGCTCGTACTGTAGGGTATTGCGACCCTAGATCTGGTATTTTGGAAGACACCTTCTTCGTGCACCAAGACTTGGCTTAAGCATGGGCTATAGTCTGGATCTGGAGACTGAAGGGAGAAAAATTAGCACTATGCGGTGCTCGTCTGCCCCTACGCGGTTCTCGTCCCCTTCCGTCATATTGACAGATGCAGAGGACAGATCTGGTAGATTTTGGTGATATGCCCCTTTTGTGATGCTTTACAGGAGCTTGCACCAATAGTCGATCAAAAACTGACCGTCGTTCTGGAGGAGTGACGGGGATTGGTCCTAACTGCAATGGACTGAGTGGACTGTCACCACTGACATCCCACTTGTTGATAACAGAAGGGAGAAGTCTGAAAAGATTCTGACTTCCGTTTGCTGCTAAGAACTCTTGCAAGTCGGACCCAGCCGGGCTTAAGTGACTCAGTGCAGAAATTCTGGTGGATCGTGCATTGATGCGTTCAGGTAATTTCGACACCACCTTCTTACTTGCAAGCTTTGAAAATGAAACACAGTTTATGCATTGTTTCCTCTCATCACCACAGAGGTGATTGGCACTAGATAGTGCTTTAGTTCTAACTTCGCGGCTAAGAACTTCGGGAGCACCCTTAGGCGCTGAAGCTGCATAAGCACGGCTATCAGCACTCAGGGATAATCCCTTAGCTCCGCCGCGAAGGGCGAACTTAATGCTTGAGGAGTCGGGGAGCGAAGCACACTGTGGTGCTTTATTTCGCTAGCTTGTTGTGAAGGTGGTTAGCACTGTTAGGTGCTTTAGCTCCAGCCTGACGGCTGGGAACTCCGCGCGCACCTGAGGTACTGGCGCTGTGGCTGCCGTGCTATTAGTAACTTCGCTCGGAAGAACGAGGTTGGCGTGAGGAGTCACTGCTCCTGCATTAGGCGAATGCATAGTCGCCGTTCTAGCCTTGCGGCTGATAGTCTTGACGAAGCAGGCAGGCATCTTGCTTTTGTCTTCGCGGGCAGGCGAACCTGTGGCGTAGCTACGCCTGAAGCTTCACATAGAGCTTCTGTTTTGGTCTCTACATCTGCTTTTGGAGAGCGGAGATTTAGGTTCGCAGGGAACCTGGCTAGGCACGCACGCAGCTGAGAGGAGTTGGGAGGAGTCTCTAATTGGTCGCTAATGTTGCACATTTATTATCATATTCCCATACTTATTATAGAATAAACTCTGCATTATCCTAATTAAATGTTTAATTTATTTGCAGGCCCATTCCTAAAGGAGAGTGAAGAGAAATGAGCCCAAAAGCCCACCAAATTCTGAATTAAATCAGATTAATTCGAACTCAGTGAATCAGGGCAAAATTAGAGAGGTTGAAATCGGTTGAGAAGATCCTCCCAGAATCGATTGGTTGAAGCAAAGATCAAAGGCCATTTCATCAAAATCTCGGACTTAAACTACAAATCCAACTGAAGATAAAGCCAGAACGAGAAGCCGGGAAGCTCCACCAACAGGGTGTGGCCACCTGGCCACACCCTGGCCGCAGAAACGCGGCCAAAGCCGCGTTTTCGCGGCTTGGTTAGAGAGTTAGGGGGAGCATTTGCTCCCCCTATCTTCATACGCTCCTATAGGTGGGTTTTTGCCTATAAATACTGGGATTTTCAGAGCCTCCCAAGGACGACCATGCAGAGATAGGAATTAGTCCAGTTTTTCACTCTTTGTAGTATAGGTTTTTTGTTTTCTTTTATGTAATTTTAATTTTGTATGTAAGCTTAGGTCAGATTGAGATTCATGTAAGTAAGAGAGAGAGGCTTATTTTGAGAGTGACACCGATGTACCCTCCTCCTTTCTTCCATCGTTTCTGCAAGCAATAAAGGTAATTTTTTTTATGTTAGTCTTTACTTTTGTTTTCTTCTTCTTCTTTCTGCTTTACCTCTTTTGGTTTTGATGAGCATGCAAGTAAATCCAGAAACATCAGTATAACAATGTTTGTGTGAGTGCCAACGATATTTCATGATGATGTTCTCCTCCTCAAGACTCCGTATCATTTCATTCTTGTTCGTCTTGATGATGTAATGCGACTGGGGACTGAGCTCGATCCTATGGCTTATGCGTTGAACGCCTCCGAAGCAAGTAGAACATGCAAGGGTTCCAGGTAAGTCATCAACCAAACTAGGTAAGTATTTCTTTAATCTTCTTTCTTTTCTTTTATTTCTTTAGTTTAAATCACCAACACCCACTTCTTTCATCACTCCTTTTCCATTTCTTTGTAAATAATCATTCTCCATTTTTCTCCACCTTCTCCATCTATCGCTTTCTTTCTAACTTAACTATAACTCTTTTTCTCTTTTCTTTTTAAGAACCAAAGAAGAACTTTAACCAAACTTTGTATCTTAAAAGAAGACTTACTAAAAAGCTTCCATCACTAGTCCCTCCTTGTGGATCACGACCCGCATAGCCACTTGCTATTGCGGTAGAATTGAACACTTGCACATATCGATTTTAAAGTTCTGAAATACTGTATTTTGTGTGCAGGTTTAAGCCTAATCAGTCTCCTTCTGGTTTTGCTCTGAAACCTTGGCCATTGAGACCTTCCTATACTTCGTATGTGGAGCACTGGACTACCTTCTGAGAGGAGCTTTTCAAATTTTCCTTGGTCGAAATGAACGACCAGGTTTTCAAAGGTAACAGGCTTAAGATTCTGACCCTTGCATTGTGACACCGTCTCCTTGTTGCGCCAGAAGACCGTAATGGGCTTGCGGAGAGCCTTATCTGTCTAAGCAGAGACTTGCTTCGAAGAATTAGCCAGAGAGATTCCGGCTACGCCGACTTCCTTGTACTCACGCGTACGTAGGAGTCTTTTGCTACCCCCAGGAAGAAGTTGTTTGAACTTCTCTTGGCCAGAGTGAATGACCGGGCGTCTCAGCAATAGACAACAAGGTCTGCTCGTCGCATTGTGACACTTGATTCTCATCAATAGAAAAATAGTCCCCAGCAGAGTCACCATCTTGTTTTTCATTGATTTTGCAAAGGAGAAAACTTACAAAAAAGAGTGTCGAGAGCGAAATTACAAGTAATTCTTTGCAGTAAGAAGATTACAGGTAGATCTCCTCTGAGATTTCTAGAAAGTGTGCCGGTAGGAATCTGATCAGCGCACGATCACTTTATCCCTTTGACGATGCGATCGATCAGACAATCGGACTGCCGCCTGATGGGATTCCCTTCTCGCCTAGTTCGGGAATCGGAGAACAGAAGGTCAGTTGAGCCCTCTTGTTACTTCTCAAGTTGCCTCCGCTTGGGGAATTCCTTCTCGCCTGATACTGAAAATTCCTTGAGATGGAGGAAGATCTTAGGGTATTAGCACCCTAAATTTATCCTTGCAGGATTAGAGAAGTAATTCTCTGTGTTCTTGGAAGCGAGAGAGTAGATTTTCGATCTCCTCTCTATCCTTAGCCGTTTCTCCTCTCTTTTTTCAGCCTCTTCTCTATATGCCTCTGGTAGGCTATTTATAAGGAGGAATAGGGGTATAATTGTCCTGAAATCTGAAACAGATTGAGTCAGTCTGTTTTACATCTGGAAAGTAGCCTTGCCGCGAGGCTAGAGAAGCTTTCGCGAAGTAAGGAATAGCAAGTAGCGCTAATCCCTTGATCTGCTCTGCTAAATGAGGGATACTCCCTTGATTCTTTCTAAATAACTAAAAGATCTCCCCTGATTTTCTCACCTGATTGGGAGAGTCAAAAGATTATGGCAAGTAACCGCCAAATTTAATCTCAATTAGATTTGATCTCATCTGGGGATTTGATCGGTCAAAGGTGACCACAAAAGACCCACAGCGGAGTCGTGGCGTTGAGCTCATGGTGGAGCTGGGAGAAGCGTCTGGTGAAATTAAAAGATCTTCAGCGGAGTTGGGTAAGACTTGTGGCGAAGCTTCCAGTCAGCCTTTCGCGCAGCTGCATGGGGCTTCGAGCGAAGTTAACCTTCTGCGGACTTAACTGAGCATCTCCGGGCGAAGCTGTAAGTCAGCTCGCAGCTGTGAAGGAGCTTCATGCGATGCTAAGCAACTTTAGTTTCTTACGCGAGACTTATCTCATAGGCTCGTGCGAGACTAGTGTTGAGCTAACTTAATGTACCTGGACCGATTGGGCCTTCTCACGGGCTTTTAAGGACGACCGCTTATTGTCTGCTTCACTAGATCAGTAGAGTCCAAGTTGCTGATTCGTCCCTTTGAGATGGGTGAAGAACTGATCGTCAGCTTGTCTACCACTTTGTCTTTCGTAGATGTCAACAAGTTAGACATTGTTCAGGCCAGCTAGGAATCCTGTCTTTTATAGAGTGTCAACAATGATTAGATAAGTTTGAAAAAAAATATACATATATCAAAAAAAATCCTCCATTTAAGATGGGTATTGTGCCTCATAAAGCATAAGTATTCACGCCTAAAAGTGGTACATCTTATAAATAAAATTCTTAATTTTGTGGCCTTGTTTGCTTGAGTCCTTAAGTCCTTGGGGTGTTTTCTCACCTGGTGCCCTAAAACCATCCATTTTAGGTGTCACCGACTAAAGGTTCGTTACATGGGCAGATTAGAAAGCCTAATAGAATTAAGGAATATACCACCAAAAAGAAAGATAAATAAGACATAAGAGTTAAGAAACTCTTAGTCAAAATTTCATGATCACGAAGGTGCATTGACTTAAGATAAGGTAATAAACTAGATGAGAAATACAATTTGACTCCTTACTTTGATTGATGGTATGTTTTTTAGAGACTAAGCTTAGAAATGAAAAGTTTATTTTTCCTATAACTTATAAATTACTTGAACTCTTACAATAATACTTCAAATATTTTCTCTCTTATCAAATGCTTTTCGAAAATACTAACACATTTCTCTTTCTTTATAGATTTTGTGGCTGTAATCCACTGAAAACCCTCACGAGACAAAACTCGTCCTCAAGGGTAACTTAAAGGTTTAACAGTTTATTGCACATGCTCAGTGCAATCGAGTGACCTGCGAAAGTGGTTCAATAATTTCTTAGAATTAGTTTTGATATTTTGCTCGAGAGCGAGCAAAAGATAAGTATGGGGGTGTGATCGGTCACTGATATTGCATATATTTGTCATATTCTTATATTTATTATCATATAAACTATGTTATTTAGTCTTATTTTTATTTAATTATGCACATGCCTTTACCAAGAGAGAAAGAGGAGAAACAAAGCCCAAAAGCCCACTAAAATTCAGAATCAAGGGTTGAGCAAACTTCAACTGAAAATCAGAAGATATCAGAGAAGATAGCAGCAAATAAAATCGGTTAAACTTAGATTTTTATAGATCCAGTTGGTTAACCAAAGATCAACAGAAGAATCACCGAAATCAGAAAATCAAACAAGAAATCTAGCTGGACAAAAGGGGATAAAACCAACGATATAGAATCCCCCTTGGATGTGGCCACATCCAGGTCGTGGAAACGCGGCTATGGCTGCGATTCCGCGGCCAATTGATGGAGATAAGGGGAGCATTTTTTCCCCTTCTGCTCACTCCTCTCCCCTCTGCGTTTTTTGTCTATAAAAAGAAGGATGTTTACTGAAAAAGGGACCGAAGACTAGTTTAAATTTTTTTCTTTATTTTTAGGGTTTAGGTTTATTGTTAGATAGTTTATGAGAAGTTGTATCTCAGTTCTTAATCTATAGTTCAGTTCAGAAACAAAGTAAGAAAGAGTGATTATAATCTGAAGTTGAAGTGACATCAATAAAAATTCGACGAACTTCTTTTCTTCTTCAACTCACGAGTATGTTGAATTTTAATTTAATGTTTTCTTTTTTAGTAATGAGTAGCTAAATCTCTTCTTTCTGGACTCACTAATCTCTCCTCTCGAGTATTGATTCTTGAGCAGTATTAATAAACCCAACTGAATCATATGAATGCCTTAAACTAAGCCTTACTTATTGGGTGTTCTTGAAGGCACATGAGGATGGGATTAGATTTTGAACTTAATCTTGAAATATATCATTAAAAAGGACTTAACTTTATTCCATGCTTGCTTTATTGCTTTGATATTTTAACATTCAGCTCAAAGAAAGATTTCAAAACTAAAGTTTGATTTCTAAAATAAACATCTTATGTGTTTTACTTGATCTCTCTTAAATACAAGGTTAAACTTTTTGCCTATGATCTCATTGAGGCATTTGAACTTTCAAGAAAGAATCTAGAGTTGGGTAAAAATTAGTGAGCCCGGATTCTTCTTTATTAATACAAACAAACACTATCACTCTTAAAACCTTTTAAGATCACTTTCTCCAAAATCTTTTTCAAGTTTTAGTTTTCTTTGGATCATCTCTCTACTCTTCATTCTCTTTCTGCATTAAAAAACACCAACACTATTCTTTACTTTTGAAACAATACATCGAAAAGCTTTCATCGTATTCCTCCTCGTGGATCACGACCCGTTAGCCCAAAGCTACACTATAATTCTTACTGTATTTACTTACAATCAGTTACGCTCCTTATTCCGTGACTTGCATATCAGTTTCACAATCCCTATAATCTAGTGTGATAACATTAGTTTCATCTCCTTCGCCTCCAATCCTATCTTCTATTCTAAAATAAAGCATTGAGAAATTGATTACCACTATGTTCGTGATAAAGTGGTCCATCGAGAACTCCATGTTCGTTATTTTCATACAGCCGACCAAGTTGTAGATATTTTCACAAAGGGTTTATCTTCAGCTCGGTTTGCTTTACTCTCTGCCAAGCTTATTGTAATACCCATATCTCACATATATGAATTTATTGTGAAAAATAATACTTATTAAGTGTATGTGTATTTTGTTTTAAGAAAATTGTCATTTTTAAAGTTGAGATATTATTTAATTAATTCTGATTATTATTTTTTTTCATAATTTTTATTTTCTCATTCTTCTTTCTTTTGTTCAAGCCCATCGCATTATCTTTTCTTCTTTTCCCTAAATTTCCATTGAGCCCAAGCCCAGAACTCTCACTTTCTTTTCCTTTTATTTTCCTTTCTTCTTTCATTTATTTATTTTTGGGCCCACCTATTTAGCCCAAGTCCACTTACATTTCAATTCTAATTCATTTTTTTTTAGCCATTTCCTTAGGCCCAAACCCAATTACCTTATCTATATCTATTCCAATTCCTTACCTAAATCCCATTTCAACTAACCCTAATCCTAATTCTCCCCGATCTCGAATCCTAAACCCTCAAGATCCCGATCTCATAACCGCCGCTGCTGCCCTCTCCCTCTTCCTCCTCCTCGCCGTCGCGATCCGCTCCCTCGCCGGCCTCGAATCGGAGCTCCTCATGGTCCAGCACCAGCTCCGGGCATTGCCGCCGACGACTTCGGCAACCTCACCGTCGGCTTCCCCGTCTCCGCCCTCGCCTCAGCGTCGGATCTCGCCGCCCTCGCCCCAGCGCCTGCACCTCCTCTGCCAGGCCAAGGTCCACTGCATTTGATGTTTGATTTTTCCCTCATTTCTTTATTGTTTCTTTGGTCTGCTGACCTCTCTATTTTGATATTTGGTGAATGCTACTTAATCAGTTAACATATTCTTTCTAGTGGTCAGATCGGGAATGTGTAATAGAAGTTACTAGATGTTCAACAGTTCCAGCCTAGCAGCGCCTGTGCACCTACTCCCTCCCGCGCGTGCTCCACCAAGCAATTGGCCGAGCCCTTCCAAGCATGCAACCGCACCCAGCCATGCGTGAGTTCCCTTTTGCCTCCTTTCCTGTCACTTTAATTTTTATGTATTGGAATGAATATATGATTGATAGTATATATATGTATGTGGGAACTAATATAAGTGGCTTTTATTAATGGTACTAGTTTATTATATTAATGAATGCATATATTAATTTAATGTGTAGTTGAGATTTGCATTTTTATTTATATTATGTGCATGTGTGTGTGCTGTGCTTAGTGCGTGAGCAAGTGCATGCAACTATAGAGGAATGTAATATATATGTATGTATGTATGTATTGTGTTGTGTGTGAGTGTTAATTCTTATTCTCTCTGTGTGTCGGGTGCGTATTACAGCGTTTCAGATTCATTTGGTGAGATTCGGACCGTTACTGGAGACCCAGATCCAGCGCGTAGGCAGCGAGCGAGCAGGTCGTTCTCCCTGATCCACGCCAAGTCGTCGTCGGAGACCGGCACGGTGGCCTTCTCCAGCACCTTGGCTACCCTCCCATGCAGTCCAACAGCGAAGAGCGGCACCTTAGCGACTGTAACGGCGACTCGCCCGCGACGACCAGATTCCCCAATGTGAGTGTCTCTCTCTCTTTCTCTCTCTTTATTTATTAAATGATCGCAGATATTATTTGTATGTGATATAAATTATTGAGTAGATTTCTTATGTTACATGTTTATGTGTGGAGATCATCGAGCGTGGGGGTGGACGGTCATCTCCTGTTATTTTTCATGTTGGGTGTATAGGGATATGATATGCATGATTATTGATACATGTTAGAACCCTCATGTTTGTCCTATGTATATCTAGAGTATTGTTGTAGACATATCAGGATGTAGCATGAGGTATTTGAGATGGATATTGGTGTAATGACTTGATCTAATAGAACTTAGATGCATGTATATGTTGTGATACCGAGTATTGGGATATCATGTTTGATCTTAATAGAAATGTGAACTCTTGAGGATTGAGATTTAGAGTTGTATGTTAGAGTGAGGGGATTAGTGCTGATATTGTTATTGGAATGACAATTATTATATCAATTCATTGATGTATATCGATACTTGACGATCATGTAACTGTTAGGAATGTAAGTTAGATAGGATGACTTTGGATTGATCTGAGACTTATGCTATTTACATTGTATGATGATCAGTAATTAGACCTGACTTTATTAGTTGAGTATTGAGGACATATCAGATATGACTGGATTAGTTGAGTTATGACTTAAATTGATCTTGAGTTAGAGGTTACCCAGGATCTATATTCCTTTTTATTGGAGCCTGTCTTGTATTGTGGTGAGATTGACGTTGCAGGCATTTGGGATCTGTTAGATGCTATGTTATTGATGTTGATTATCAAGAGTAGATATTCTAGATTACTTATTGAGGATGTTGACTGTTTAGATATAATTCAATATGTATTGACTTGTTGATCTCGAGGACATACCATATACTTCATGATTGGTTATTGATTATTTCAGTTAACAGAGATGACTTAATATGATGGTGATCTACATCTTGGAGTTTGATAATAGTTATTTTTTGATCTCAGTTGTTGAGGGTATAGGATTAGAACATATTGGTGTTGAGGAGAGACTAATTACAATTCATTGATATGATAGTCACCGTTTTGGATTGCACTGATACGGACTGATACTTAGTGATTCATGAGAATTGTATTGAGACTATAAGTTGATGGATTAGTTATTGATATCTCTTTAACATGGATGGATGAGATTATGGTCACTTTAGTTGAGACTGTTTATTTGAGCAGTAGCTAGACGTTACTGTTATATTATTCATGTTGCTAAAAGTTACTGGGAAAGGATTTGTTTGACCGTAACACTCTGTACAGTCCATTGTTTTTATCGTATACACGGTTACTGTTACTGTTCACTGTTACTGAGATCGTTCACCGTGTATACGATTACTGATTGACTGTTACTGTACTGTTATTGTTATTGTCACCGTATCGTCCCAATGTTTTAGATAATATGGACATTGACTGATTTAACTGAATTAAATAAATATAATGTAAATGGACTACTTACACCGGGATTGGGGAAATTGATGGAGGAGACAACGTCTGTATTTTGGGTGGACCTAGGATACAGGTTGCGCAGCCGACTTACAGTTCCACTGCAGGGTTCCGGGGATGACTGACATCCCATCTGTTTACTGTTCACCACAGTGCTACTGTGAGTTTACTGTTTCACAGTGTTACTGTGAGTACTGTTACTGTTACTGACTACCTGGCGGTAGGGCCTGGTTCAGCGCCAGGCATCTGGGCCGTGGTCCCGGGTATGTACGGGACCCACCTAAAGCATGGACAAAGTCTCTTCCATTGATTTCAATAACTTAGGACCCTAATTGACACATGTAGTAGGCGTAGTATGGGATGCGTCTATTACAGGTGCAATTGGTGTTCGCTGACATAATAAATGATAATGAACTGTTAATATATTGGGACTGACCACAATCACCTGATTGTACATTTATATCACTGTGATAACATATAATTATAACCATGACTGGATTGTATGCCAACCTAGTGACATGTGATAGATTACACGCTTGACATTGATTGCATATTTATAGTTGTGCCAGTTATATTCTATCTTATTCATGTTTTATCATGTGTATTACTGTTCAGCTATTTATCTTGTTATTTAGCCTTTTCTATTTACTGTTGCTCTTACTACTATTTATGCACTTGTTTCTTCTGCACGAGTTCTTTCCCCTTTACACACACACTCATTATGGTCGCGTTCTGACGACCCTAGATTTGCACGTCCAGATATTGGACGATTGTTTCTAATGTGCAGGTATTCGATGAGGCGGTACGCCTTGCGAGGAGCTTGGGTCCTCTCCCTTTGATTCTGGTATACTTGCATTTTATTCTTGTTATTATTCTTTGTTCCTATATATCACCTTTGACTTCTGTTCAGCTGTCATTTTCTTCCTGTTGTTCATTGCTATCATGTGTAGTCTTATATGTATTATTGCAGTGGTCCTTGATTATTATAGTTCTGATTATAGCTTGTTCAGGTTACAATTTAGGCTTAGCGTATATACGTGGGGTATTTCCTCGCGTATATGCGTCGCCATAACGTCTCCGTATCCTTAGGATCGGGGCGTTACAGAGTGGTATCAGAGCCTAGTTCGACAAAGAGAGAACCTAGTTCCTACCTGTAACCTGAGACAGTTATGTTGACACTGCAATATACATATACTATTCACGCGATAATATTGACTCCACTTGGAAATTGATCGTCCTCCCTTTGGAATTCCGTTCTTGATCTGTTGATATTCATGATTCTAACACTTCAATTAGGGTGATTTGGATGTCCATCTTGATTTCATCCTTCTTTCCTATTCATTCCTCCTGATTCCATCTCTTGAGATCGGATTACTCCATGTTGAAGCTGGTTAGCAGAGATCAGAGCACGCAGCGGAATCGTGTGTCCCATCGAGGCAACGTGGAAGATTGTTGTGTTCTCTCTTGATCTTTGATTTTTTTTTTTACCATTCCCTACCTTGTTTGAATTTCGAGGACGAAATTTTTATTAAGGTGGGTAGAATGTAATACCCATATCTTACAATATATGAATTTATTGTGAAAAATAATACTTATTAGTGTATGTGTATTTTGTTTTAAGAAAATTGTCATTTTTAAAGTTGAGATATTATTTAATTAATTCTTAATTATTATTTTTTCATAATTTTTATTATCTCATTCTTCTTTCCTTTGTTTCAAGCCCATCGCATTATCTTTTCTTCTTTTCTAAATTTCCATTGAGCCCAAGCCCAGAACTCTCACTTTCTTTTCCTTTTATTTTCCTTTCTTCTTTCATTTATTTATTTTTTGGCCCAACCTATTTAGCCCAAGTCCACTTACATTTCAATTCTAATTCATTTTTTTTTAGCCATTTCCTTAGGCCCAAACCCAATTACCTTTATCTATATCTATTTCAATTCCTTACCTAAATCCCATTTCAACTAACCCTAATCCTAATTCTCCCCGATCTCGAATCCTAAACCCTCAAGATCCCGATCTCATAGCCGCCGCTGCTCCCTCCCTCCCTCTCCTCCTCCTCGCCGTCGCGATCCGCTCCCTCGCCGGCCTCGAATCGGAGCTCCTCATGGTCCAGCACCAGCTCCGGGGCATTGCCGCCGACGACTTCGGCAACCTCACCGTCGCGCTTCCCCGTCTCCGCCCTCGCCTCAGCGTCGGATCTCGCCGCCCTCGCCCCAGCGCCTGCACCTCCTCCGCCCAGGCCAAGGTCCACTGCATTTGATGTTTGATTTTTCCCTCATTTCTTTATTGTTTCTTTGGTCTGCTGACCTCTCTATTTTGATATTTGGTGAATGCTACTTAATCAGTTAACATATTCTTTCTAGTGGTCAGATCGGGAACGTGTAATAGAAGTTACTAGATGTTCAACAGTTCCAGCCTAGCAGCGCCTGTGCACCTACTCCCTCCCCGCGTGCTCCACCAAGCAATTGGCCAAGCCCTTCCAGCATGCAACCGCACCCAGCCATGCGTGAGTTCCCTTTTGCCTCCTTTCCTGTCACTTTAATTTTTATGTATTGGAATGAATTAATATGATTGATAGTATATATATGTATGTGGGAACTAATATAAGTGGCTTTTATTAATGGTACTAGTTTATTATATTAATGAATGCATATATTATTTAATGTGTAGTTGAGATTTGCATTTTTATTTATATTATGTGCATGTGTGGTGTGTTGTGCTTAGTGCATGAGCAAGTGCATGCAACTATAGAGGAATGTAAATATATATGTATGTATGTATTGTGTTGTGTGTGAGTGTTAATTCTTATTCCTCTCTGTGTGTTCGGGTGCGTATTACAGCGTTTCAGATTCATTTGGTGAGATTCGGACCGTTACTGAGACCCAGATCCAGCGCGTAGGCGGCGAGCGAGCAGGTCGTTCTCCTGATCCACGTCAAGTCATCGTCGGAGACCGGCACGGTGGCCTTCTCCAGCACCTTGGCTACCCTCCCATGCAGTCCAACAGCGAAGAGCGGCACCTTAGCGACTGTAACGGCGACTCGCCCGGCGACGACCAGATTCCCCAATATGAGTGTCTCTCTCTCTTTCTCTCTCTTTATTTATTAAATGATCGCAGATATTATTTTATATGTGATGTAAATTGTTGAGTAGATTTCTTATGTTACATGTTTATGTGTGGAGATCATCGAGCGTGGGGGTGGACGTCATCTCCTGTTATTTTTCATGTTGGGTGTATAGGGATATGATATGCATGATTATTGATACATGTTAGAACCCTCATGTTTGTCCTATGTATATCTAGAGTATGTTTGTAGACATATCGAGATGTAGCATGAGGGTATTTGAGATGGATATTGGTGGGTAATGACTTGATCTAATAGAACTTAGATGCATGTATATGTTGTGATACCGAGTATTGGGATATCATGTTTGATCTTAATAGAAATGTGAACTCTTGAGGATTTGAGATTTAGAGTTGTATGTTAGAGTGAGCGGATTAGTGCTGATATTGATATATGTTGGAATGACAATTATATATCAAATTCATTGATGTATACGATACTTGACGATCGGTAACTGTTAGGAATGTAAGTTAGATAGGATGACTTTGGATTGATCTGGGACTTATGCTATTTACATTGTATGATGATCAGTAATTAGACCTGACTTTATTAGTTGAGTATTGAGGACATATCAGATATGACTGGATTAGTTGAGTTATGACTTAAATTGATCTTGAGTTAGAGGTTACCCAGGATCTATATTCCTTTTTATTGGAGCCTGTCTTGTATTGTGGTGAGATTGACGTTGCAGGCATTTGGGATCTGTTAGATGCTATGTTTATTGATGTTGATTATCAAGAGTAGATATTCTAGATTACTTATTGAGGATGTTGACTGTTTAGATATAATTCATATGTATTGACTTGTTGATCTCGAGGACATACCCTATACTTCATGATTGGTTATTGATTATTTCAGTTAACAGAGATGACTTAATATGATGGTGATCTACATCTTGGAGTTTGATAATAGTTATTTTTTTGATCTCAGTTGTTGAGGGTATAGGATTAGAACATATTGGTGTTGAGGAGAGACTAATTACAGATTCATTGATATGATAGTCACCGTTTTGGATTGCACTGATACGGACTGATACTTAGTGATTCATGAGAATTGTATTGAGACTATAAGTTGATGGATTAGTTATTGATATCTCTTTAACATGGATGGATGAGATTATGGTCAGCTTTAGTTGAGACTGTTTATTGAGCAGTAGCTAGACTGTTACTGTTATATTATTCATGTTACTGAAAGTTACTGGGAAAGGATTTGTTTGACCGTAACACTCTGTACAGTCCCATTGTTCATCGTATACACGGTTACTGAGATCGTTCACCGTGTATACGATTACTGATTGACTGTTACTGTACTGTTATTGTTACTGTCACCGTATCGTCCCAATGTTTTAGATAATATGGACATTGACTGATTTAACTGAATTAAATAAATAATAATGTAAATGGACTACTTACCCGGGATTGGAGAAATTGATGGAGGAGACAACGTCTGTATTTTGGGTGGACCTAGGATACAGGTTGCGCAGCCGACTTACGGTTCCACTGCAGGGTTCCGGGGGATGACTGACATCCCATCTGTTTACTGTTCCACAGTGCTACTGTGAGTTTACTGTTCCACAGTGTTACTGTGAGTACTGTTACTGTTACTGTCTACCGGCGGTAGGGCCTGGTTCAGCGCCAGGCATCTGGGCCGTGGTCCCGGGTATGTACGGGACCCACCTAAAGCATGGACAAAGTCTCTTCCATTGATTTCAATAACTTAGGACCCTAATTGACACATGTAGTAGGCGTAGTATGGGATGCGTCTATTACAGGTGGCAATTGGTGTTCGCTGACATAATAAATGATAATGAACTGTTAATATATTGGGACTGACCACAATCACCTGATTGTACATTTATATCACTGTGATAGACATATAATTATAACCATGACTGGATTGTATGCCAACCTAGTGACATGTGATAGATTACACGCCTTGACATTGATTGCATATTTATAGTTGTGCCAGTTATATTCTACCTTATTCATGTTATTATCATGTGTATTACTGTTCAGCTATTTATCTTGTTATTTAGCCTTTTTCTATTTACTGTTGCTCTTACTACTATTTATGCACATTGTTTCTTCTGCACGAGTTCTTTCCCCTTTACACACACACTCATTATGGTCGCGTTCTGACGACCCTGGATTTGCACGTCCAGATATTGGACGATTGTTTCTAATGTGCAGGTATTCGATGAGGCGGTACGCCTTGCGAGGAGCTTGGGTCCTCTCCCTTTGATTCTGGTATACTTGCATTTTATTCTTGTTATTATTCTTTGTTCCTATATATCACCTTTGACTTCTGTTCAGCTGCCATTTTCTTCCTGTTGTTCATTGCTATCATGTGTAGTCTTATATGTATTATTGCAGTGGTCCTTGATTATTATAGTTCTGATTATAGCTTGTTCAGGTTACAATTTAGGCTTAGCGTATATACGTGGGGTATTTTCCTCGCGTATATGCGTCGCCATAACGTCTCCGTATCCTTAGGATCGGGGCGTTACACTTATGCTACGTGAACACCCCATCAGCTTGCAGAGGTGTGATAGGAAGATCAAGTCTCTACCAGATTTCTCACTGAAGTAACATCTTAACCAAATCTATGAAGTGGTTAGCAGACTCAACAAAAACAGATCTTCAAAATCAGAATCCCAATAAGAATCAGTTAGAAAGATCAACATCACAACAAGAATCTGTTATTCCCATGATCATCTCCATGATCTTCTATCTTCTCCTGTAATATACTGTAACAAACTGATATGTCTGTAACACTATAAATACAGTAGAGATTTATACCACAATGGTGTACTGTAGTTTGAAACCATTCCCAGTCTAATTACAAACTTCTTTATTATAATGTCTTATGTGGTGTTTACATTCCATTGTTATTGAAAAGTGTGCGAAGACCCTGGAGATTTACGTCATATTTTCTTTTCCTAGTTTTTTATTTTACTTATTTTTTTTCTAGTTACTTTCCTTATAGTTTGAGGTATTTTAGGCTTTGTATTGCCAATTTGAGTAGTTTTATGACTCATTTATAGTAGAGAGAGCCTATATAAGGTCCTTTTTAAATAATTTGAAACACTTTTCTTGAATCTAATAAAATTTCAGTTTGAAATTTCTCCTCGTTCCTCGTACGCTAGGGTTCTATTTTTGTTCAGTAGAATAATAGTTGTCTAACATCGATCCTCATGCACAGAAGATTGAAAGTTTGCAACGATATGATTTGCAAAAAAGAAATATTTATTTTTTTAAAATTCAAACAACTCTTCTAACCTTTTTTTTATATATGACAAAAATTACTAAATACATTTTTTGAATAATTTTCTACATGTTTGTATCTAATAAAATTTCAGTTAAAAATTTCTGCTCAGGCATGCGAGCGAGGGAGAGAGCTCGAGGAAGGCGAGATTTCAGGCGATAGTAAGCGAGGAATGAGAGAGAGTCCAAAATTTGGCCTCGTCCCGCGCAACTGAGCCCAAACCGTGTAGGGCCACCCTTTTTTTTAATCCAGCTGCGCGCAGTTCCATGCGTGAGCACGAGATTAAATCAGACGGCTGTGATTCAATTTCGCACAGTAGCATTTTGAAAGTTTCGTAATCGAAGATTACTCTATATATATATATATATATATATATATATATATATATATATATATATATATATATATATATATATGTTGTACTCTTAATTATATTCTATAAACCAATAGCAAACGCATACTTAGTAGTCAATCCACATTTATATGATGACTATAAAATTTCTTGTGCTCTAAAAGTCTGTTGTTCCCATATATGGCAGGTGGAGAAAATTAAATTCATCTTGCATTTACCCCGGGATGGGTATATGAAAATTGTATCTATATAAGAATCTAAAAAAAATTTTTCAAATTCTAATAATATTTGGATCTGCTAGTATATCAATATAATACTAAAATACAAACAACAACAACAACTAAGCCATTTGTCCCAAGTATTTGGGGTAGGCGACATAACCAAAAGAGAATTACGCCCGATCGGGCTCATGGTTCAGCTTTCTCCACTCATCCTATCGAGCAATATGCCTTCATTAAGACTTTTAGCCTCTATATCTTCTCGTATCATCTCCATCCATGTTTTCTTCAGTCTCCCTGCGCTCTTTTAACTTGCCCTAATTTGATACGCTATACTCGTCGGATTGGCGCATCTGTAGGTCTACGTCGCACATGACCAAACCATCTGTACGGGTCAAAAAAATGAAAATATTGCAAAATTTCCTTGAATCAATAGAAGATTATAATAACTCAAAATTCAATTCCAAGAGAAAGGAGATATTCAAGCTCAAATCTTCTTTTTGTTTAATACTGAGTTCTTTGCGTAGCAGTGAAAAGTGAATCTTATTTTCCGTTGACCGGTGTGAACGTCAAGCTTTTTTGAAACTTTTCCCCTTAGATCACTGATGAAGCAACATAGCTCCTATCAAATGAAATCTCAAAGAGATTTGGCAAAACTTTAACTCAATAAGTTTGTGTAGAAGAGTTGGACCTTTTTAAAACCAATATTCCTCAGCTGAAAAATCTGACCCCTTTTCAATGTAGCTTTAGCTATTTATAGGGGTTCTAGGGGTAAAACTGTCCCCTAAAAATCCTCCACAATGGGGGTTAATGATTGGTCACCTATATTGCATATATAATGTCATATTCTCATATTTATTATCTAATAAATCATGTATTTAGTCTTATTTTTATTTAATAAAATGTAGGCCCATTACTAATGAAAGTGAAAAAAAAATTGAACCCAAGAACCCGCTTTAATTCTGATTTTAATCTAAATTAAAGAAAGAGATAAATATTCAGGAGGATAACCATGATTCAAGCTAAAGATCAATACATATCAGGGAGGATCAAATCAAATAAAATCGGTTAATTCAGTTTTGTATGAATCCAAATTAGTTAGCTTGATGATCACCAAAGATTAGATCAATACCAGGGATCAAACAGAAAATCTATCAGATAAAGGGGATAAAACCAACCGCCAGCAGAATCTCCCCCTGGATCCACAGAAACGCGGCTTTGGCTACGTTTTCGTGGCCATCTGGTGGAGATAAGGGGAGCTTCTCCTCTCCCCTCTGGGTTTTTACCTATAAAAGATTGGATGTTTACTGCAGAAGGGACGGGAGACTAGTTTAATTTTCAAGGTTTATTTTTAGGATTTAGGATCATTGTTAGATAGTTTAAGAGAATTGTATCTCATTTTTGTTTTTGTAGTTCAGTCCAGAAATAAGTGAGAGAGAGGAAAAAAGTGTATAATTGATCATTGAAGTGACAATCAAAGGGGATTTACCATTGCTTATCTCTGCTCAAATTTTACTGGTATATCTTTATTTTCAATTCATTTCATTTTCATAGTTATGAGTAGCTAAATCGATTTTCTGGGCTCACTATTCTTCTTCTTCTATGGTATTTTTCTTCTTGATCTATATTAAAAAGAATCCAATGAATCATATGGATGCTTAGATTAAACCTTACATATTGGCAAGTGTTTCTAAAGGCACATGAGAATGGGAAATGATTTGAACTAACTCTTGAATTAGATATTAAAAAGAACTTGTTTTTTTTCCATGCATGCTTTAATGCTTTGTTGGTTTAATATTCAACTTAAAGAACGATTTCAAATCTTAAGTTCAATTTCTAAAAACTATCTTATGTATTTTACTTGATTTCTGTTTACATGACTTAAATCTTTGCCTATGATCTCAATGAGGTTCAAAAGAATGACACATGGGTGAACAATAGAATAGTGAGCCCAGATTCTTCTTTATTAAAAACAAACAAACACAATCACTCTCAAAGTAATTTAAAGATCATCTTTTCCAAAGCCTTATCCAAGTTTTCAAGTTTTCTTTAAGTCACTTCTCTACTCTCCATTCTCTTTTCAACTTAAAAAACACCAACACCAGTCTTTGTTTTTAAAACATATCAAAATGCTTTCATTGCATTCCTCCTCATGGACACGACCCGTTAGCCCTAAGCTACATGGTAATTCTCACTGCGTTTCTTGCAATCTGTTAACTCCCCTCATTACGTGGGTAGTACTTGACCCAGTAATGAGGGTAGTTACAACTGAGATGTAGGGCATATTTGCAGTTGAAACGCGGGCTTGAGCTCTGCGTTTAACCATTGAAATGATGCTGGACGCGGGCCTCGAGCTCTGCATTTGGGCCCTGCCGTGGTGTTGAAATGTAGGCGTCAAGCCCTGCGTTTTGGTACTATAATGATGTTGAGACACGGGCCTCGAGCCCTGCATCTTGGTACTGCAGTAATGTTTGAGACGCGGGCTTCGATGAGACGCGGTCTTGACTCCGCGTCTTGATACTACATCAGTAGCTTTGATCGTCCTTGCGTCTGAAGTATGAACTCTGTTATCTGATGACTTGTCGTCAGTGATTTTTAGACAGTCTAAAGAACTCCCTCTAAAGTTTTCGAAACCCTGCGGTTGACTGGGACGAGTTTTGAAACACTTTAGACTTTTCTTTTGGTAGCAAGCTCTCAAGACTGGACTGGCAATCTTCTGAGATATCTTGAGCTTGATCGTGTCTAAATTTCAGGCTTCCTGAGTATACTGTTAAACTCTTTGAAGCCACCAGAGATGATTGTCATGAGTGTCTAGATATGCAGTCCAGACCTAATCGGTACTCTGAGCTGGCTGTCAGTATACTGTTGAACCGAGAGAAATCGCCAATTATTTTTGTCAGTGTACTATTGAACTGATTACAAAAGTAGAGACTGAACATAGGTCTTGTGGACGCAAAGATCATGTTGTCTTAGAGGCATGGACCTCGTCTGAACTAGAAATGTGACTCTCATTCATTAAAGAGCCACGAACATCAAAGTGGAGATGCAGCTCTCACATTGTTGAAGAGACGCAAACTCTGTTGTTTTGCCAAGAGGCGAGTTTCATTTGAAGTGAAGGTGCATCTTTAACTGGATGTAGAAATGTGGCTCTGAGCGTTACAAATGTGAACTTGATTCAAAGTAAGGACATAGCTCTTGCTTGGAATAGAGACGCAGCTCTCGAGCATTACGAACGTGACGTTCTTCTTGTTTGGAGACGCAACTTTTATGGAACGCGAGCCTCACATTTGAGTGCATTGACACGCGTCCGGCCTAGATTGGCCTCGAGATACGCACCACGTATCTCAGCCGACATCTCTTCCTATAAAAGACACAAAACATCCTTTTAAGAGTCATCATTTGACTCTTCTTCCTCCTTTAACTCGGTGTTCAGAGTTTGTAAGCTTCTTCAAGCTTCGTTTAGAACCCAAAACCTCATGCTTTCAATTTCATCTTCATCGAAGATTTCGCCGGTGAAATGGCTTCAAAACAGAAGCAGATTGCCTTCTCATTCGGTGCCACTCCTTTGGCCGCTCAAATGTGTGGCACACCTCCGACAAAAGCCTATATTTCAGGTAAAAATGTCTTTCGCCATTAATGGACTCAAAGAATTTTTAAAACTCCTAAACTTCTGTTTAAGTTAAACAGCTAACGCAAGGTTCATGGCCTGCATTTGAATCATGGATGCGACTTTCATGTTGGTGAGCAAGACGCGGGTCTAAGGATCCTCGCATCTTTGTTTTATCAACTTAACTCCCGCGTCTGTTTAATAACGCAGTGTTATGAACTTCACATTAGAGTCTCCTGAATGCGGGTCTCGCGTGGCTGAGTCTCGCATTTGAAGTCCAACACTTAGAAATATTTCAAGTCTTGGAGTTCAAATGCGAACTTCATGCGGTCTTCGCTTTTAAGTCTCTCTTCTTCTTTCTGAACGCGGGTCTCAAGTGAGCCTTGCGTTTCAGTCATTGAACTAGGTTTCATATGAGCCTTACGTTTGGGCTTCAAACACTTAGTTGATTTCAAGCCTTTTTCTTTTCGTGCACTAATTGTTGTGTTTTTCTTTTGCAGTACGATATTCCTCCAATCCTTTGTCCAAGAAGTGTCATTTTGGACATATCGGTGGTGGTGACTCGAATATGATTTTCGTTCTTTAGAAGACAGCTCTGGTGATTCCTGATAAATTAAGGGAGCAACGGAGCTGGGTCAGCATTGCCAGTATGCTTACTCTCTGAGAAATCATTTCAGATGGTCAGTTCGAATTAGATTCCCGTGCACAATGAAGGAAGCTCGACTTTTTCTTTGTGTAAGTCACCTAGAGGGGGGGGGTGAATAGGTGATGACTAACCTTATGGTCACTAAATGTGGAATTAAAAACTTATTACACTAAACACCAAGTTTAATACAAGAGTGTAGCCGAATTCCCCGTGAAGGGCTCTGGACTAACTCCTCAAGATTCCTCTAGATAAGAGTTGAGGTGCCGCGTTGGCTCTCTTGGTTGAAAACTAGTGTTAGCAAACAATCCCCAAGCATATAACAATTAGGCACACAATATATCAAGCATATAAATGTAAAGACAATATGAGCATGCAAGATATAAAGACAAAGAGAGAGAGAGTGAGCAATCGCAAACCCGAGGGATTTGTTTCGAGGTTCGAGCACACTTGCTCTACATCCCCGCCTTCAACACTATAAAGGATTTCCACTAGAATCGATCCCATCGGATCACTCGATGCCGTAACACCTACAAGCTGAGTTCACACTTGAACTCCTTGGACTCTCTAGCTCGTACACACCGCAAGCCCACTAGCTCGCCGAGGCCACACCTCAAACAAGAGTTCACACACGAACTCGAAACACCGCGAACGCACTCGTCCGCCTCCTCAAAGAACAAAGATGAACTTTGGTGATCACAACTCTTGATCACCTAGAATCCTCTCACAACAAAGATCCCTATAGGATAGGTATAGCAATGGAAAGCTTAAGTGTTGTGTGAGAAAACAAGGAAAGAGATGGTGGAGGAAAACTCAAGAAAATCACTTTAAACACTCTTGATAAAAACTCTCCTTTTGATTGAAAATATTTGCTCTCAAACTTGTGGATATAACCACTGAAATAAGTGAGAAAAACTAGCCCAAAACTCTTCTTGAAATCTTGTGAAAAACAGCCCCCATGCCCCAATTTATTGAGCTAGAAAAACTATCCGTTGGGAGCCAGATGGCCTGACGGTCGACCGCCCGGTCGACCGCCAACGGTCAGATTTCTGACCGTTGGGGCAACAGTCGACCGGCCGGTCGACCGTGGCCAGGAAACAGTTTTCTGGGATTAAAAAGTTTGACATTTTGATTGAAATAAAATCCCATAAATTCACAGAAAATCTACAAAAATAGTTTTACCAATATACTTTGATAATCAAACATGCTTGCACAAAATCAAGGCAAGTTACAAATAATTTGGACTATTTTTGTAACTTAGAAATATCAGCTCAAACCAAAAACTGTATTTCTAAAACTTGATATTTTCAAAACTTGTTTTCCAAAACTCTCCAAAATACAAAAACAAGATATTCAAACTCTTTGAAAGCATAGAGTGTATGGATATGATCCACTACACAAACAAGTTGAAATATCTATGTTTTTGACATTAAGCTCTAAATACGGTTTTGGTTAAATACATGTAAACTTTGAATACCAAAAACCAAACCGGAATTTTTCTAAAAGTAAAGTCTTTTCCAAAATGAAAATTCTTTTATGAAAACTCATCTAATCAAGAGTGTGTGTATATAATATATTTGAGCAATCTACCAACTATTATATCCTTTACATTTTATCTAAAAACAAAATCTTATAAAAACAAACCTAGACACAAGCCTTGATGTTGAAGTCTTCACTTGAAGTCTTCTCATCTTCTTGACTTGGTCCAAACACGATCCAACGAGCTCGACTCCTCTTGAGTACTTGATATGGTCTTGATGCATAGGCTCGTGAATCAAACCGTGCTAGCTTCAAAACTTGACTTTAAATCCTTTGTTGAAGGTACACACCTGCTAAGATCTTGATCATGAATCTGAAACTAAATAAACACAAGATCATTAGTACTTATAACTACATGAGTTGATCATCATCAAAACTAGAGTGATGGGCCTTTGGGCCAACAATCTCCCCCTTTTGTTGATGACAAAACTCATAAAGTTATATATGCATGGATTAAAGTAAAGCTTCAAAGAAGCTTCCCCTTAACTCATGCATAACAAATAAACAAATAATATATGGAAATGAAGCACATAAACTAATAAACATGTATGCAAATATATGGAGATAAACATGCCAATCAAGCATAAAACAAATCAAATCCTTTTTCTCCTATTTGCAAAACAAAACATATATGCATAAACATAAATCTTTTTTCCAAAAACATGCATATATACCAAATACCTCTCCCCCTTTTTGTCAATCATCAGCAAAGGGGTTAAAGTAAAAAAACAAAATCAACAAACTTTTCTCCCCCTTTTTGTCCGAAACATAGAATCAATAAAGGGGTGACATCAAACAAATCAATAAAAGGTTATATGCGATATACATTCATGAATAGGAAGACGCTAAGTTAGCGTCCCTACATATATGCATTACATGAAGAAGGGATGACAAGCCCTAATTCACATAACACATAATCTGTAATGCATAAGAGGAGATGTGAAGCTCCCCTACACACGTGTATCACATAAAGAAGAGTTGTCAAGCTCCTCAATACAAGATACACTCAACATGAATCTATATGTAGGAGAGATGTTAAGCTCCCCTTACATATGGCATTACAAAATCAAAAATGTTTTGATTTTTAATTGTTCAAACAAAATTTTGAATTTTTCTCAATAAAACAAATTTTGAGATATCTTAGGAAATCATATTTAAGATATCAATTGTAAGTAATCATTACAAATTTTGATTTTTCAAATAGGTAAAACATATTGATACCAATTGTAAATTTATAACAAATTTGAAATTGAAGCATATTGATATCAAATTGAAAAATAATGCATAAGCTTTATTAAAAATGTCAATTGAGATACCAATTAAAAATAAAGTTTTAGATCAAGCTTAGCATAAACTAATTTTGTGCTTTAAATATGTAAACCCATTGTAAAGCAAGCACATGAAAATCATATATATGTATGATAAATAGAATACCAATAAAAATTGATATTATTCGAAATTGAAAGCATACATATATATAAACAAAATATGAGTATATACAAAAATATCAATTTAGATACCAATTGAAAAGATCCAATGATACCAATTGAAATAGCAATGTAAATCAAGTATATAACTCATAACCTACCACCCTTCATATGCTCAAGATAAAAGATTTTCAATTAAGCTTACAAGGCATAATCGCCCATCCATCCTCCCATTAAATGGGTAGGTTTTCAAGAATAGATTTGAAAATATTTTATAGCGAAAAACACTACAAAATTGAAGAATAATAACTAGTTAAAAGTAATTTTCGAAAAACTAGTTAAAGATCCTTCAAAACATGAAATCAAAACATATGTATTTCATGAATCATACCAAATACATAAGAATTGACACTCGAAATCGATAAGGCTCATAAAAGTGTTCATGAAACAAAGTCATGAATAAACAAATAAAGTGTGAGTGTGCAAGAATCATGTAATTTGTATTTTTCATGAAAATAATCAATGAAGCTCAAAACATAAGTCATTTTATCAAAAAAATGAAAATTTATTTTTCATTTATAAACCAAACTTCTAGGTATATGTATGTTTTTATTCAATCCTAACAATATGCATACATATCCCAAACATAAAATGAGTCTATGATATAATTTGCATGAAGGCAAATGACTCAAGGGGTATACATGTATATTTATTAGATTTGAATAAAAATGCATATACATGAAGTAAAAACATGAAAATAGGCAAAGCAAGTGTAAATGAGAGAATCATCAAAACTAAGATATACATGTGCATATAGTGAGTACAAATGAACAATAAAGTGCAAACATATATGACTCAATTTGTTGCTCACTACTTGTACAAGTATAAATCCAAGTTTTGATAAAAACTACATTTAAACTAGTATTTACCACATGAAGCACAAAAACATGAACATGCTAAAAATATCATCTATGAACAAGCATGTAAATAAACTAAGAGTTTAGAGATAGTTACCAAACCAAAGAACTATACTCCAACACGGTGGTTGTTCCACCAAACCTCCTTGATAGCGGTGCATCAATTATGTGTCCATCAAGTCCATACATCCACTACCAAGGCACCAACCCTCTCACGTCATGTGAGAGCCCTCACCTACATCAAAAACACAAGGTGGGAATTTTGGTACCCATTTTCTTTTGGGTCCTCGGGGGTTAGTCTTGTAAGGAACCCAAACATTTTATTAGCAAAATTTACATGATGTATCTTATCAAAACAAAACTTTGCTAAATGGCCTTTGCGGTCACAATGTGTACATTTGTACACCTTAGTATGCATATGAGTGTGAGTGTGAGTATGACGTGCAACATAAGCATATGCATGATGAGGATGATGTGCATGGACATGTGGAGCTTGTTTCTTTGAAAACAAAGACTCCAATCTCCTATGGTTAAATGCACATGAGCTCAAGGTTGAGCTCAAACAATTAATCCTATTTTTTAAAACATTTACCTCATTTTCATTTATGGCAGCATGTAAAGCATGATGAGAGTGAGAATCATTATTCTTTTTAGAAACATTTTCTTTTTCTTTTTCAACAATTTTTCTGTTTAAAGAGTTGTTTTCATTAAAAGCAACTTCCTTTTGTTTTTCCACCAAAACAATTTTATTTTTCAAATTAGTGTTTCCTTCACAAAGATCACTTAATTTAGAAAGCAAGGAAACATTCTCATTTTTCAAATTCTCATTTTCTTTTTCAATGCATACGACCTTATTTCTAAATGAATCATTTTCTTTTAGCATGCAATCAAAATTCTTTTTCAAATTTTTATTATCTTTCTTAAGCAATTCATATTTTTCTAAGAGTTGTTGACAAAATGATGCTAGTTCATTATATGGCATTTCAAAATCCTCTTCTACATCGGATTCGGTAGTTACCTCAAGGGGATTATCCCCTTGGACCATGTAGCACACATTGGAGGTGTCGCTTCCAACATCCGAGTTGCTCCCCGCATAATATAGATCTTTTTTGCCGAGGGAGATGATGGAGTTCCAAACTACAAAAGCCGAATCAATATTAGAAACCCTAGATAAATATTCATCATTTAGGGTACTCTTCAAAGCATGAATGGCTTTTGAGTTAGCCTCAATATACTTCTAATTATTAACATATGAATCATTAATGGTAGCAAGATAAACATGAATTCCTAGGCCTTTGAGGTACAAAGACATCTTAACTTTCCAAGTTTGGATGTTAAGAATGTCAAAGGTGAGAGGTGACATGAAATCCATGGTGTGTGTACAAATATTGTGATTAGCCAAATATGAGGATCTTTAACTCTAGGTTGTAAGACCCAAATCAAGAGCACTTGGCTCTGATACTAATTGTAAGTCACCTAGAGGGGGGGGAATAGGTGATGGCTAATCTTATGGTCACTAAATGCGGAATTAAAACTTATTACACTAAACACCAAGTTTAACACAAGAGTGTAGCCGAATTTCCCGTGAAGGGCTCTGGACTAACTCCTCAAGATTCCTCAAGATAAGAGTTGAGGTGCCGTGTTGGCTCTCTTGGTTGAAAACTAGTGTTAGCAAACAATCCCCAAGCATATAACAATTAGGCACACAATATATCAAGCATATAAATGTAAAGACAATATGAGCATGCAAGATATAAAGACAAAGAGATAGAGAGTGAGCAATCGCAAACACGAGGGATTTGTTTCGAGGTTCGAGCACACTTGCTCTACATCCCCGCCTTCAACACTATGAAGGATTTCCTCTAGAATCAATCTCATCGGATCACTCGGTGCCGCAACACCTACAAGCTGAGTTCACACTTGAACTCCTTGGACTCTCTAGCCCGTACACACCGCAAGCCCACTAGCTCGCCGAGGCCGCACCTCAAACAAGAGTTCACATACGAACTCAAAACACCGCGAACGCACTCGTCCGCCTCCTCAAAGAACAAAGATGAACTTTGGTGATCACAACTCTTGATCACCTAAAATCCTCTCACAATAAAGATCCCTATAGGATAGGTATAGCAATGGAAAGCTCAAGTGTTGTGTGAGAAAACAAGAAAGAGATGGTGGAGGAAAACTCAAGAAAATCACTTTAAACACTCTTGATAAAAACTCTCCTTTTGATTGAAAATATTTGCTCTCAAACTTGTGGATATAACCATTGAAATAAGTGGGAAAAACTAGCCTAAAATTCTTCTTGAAATCTTGTGGAAAACAGCCCCCAAATGCCCCAATTTATAGAGCTAGAAAAATTATCCATTGGGAGCCAGATGGCCCAACGGTCGACCGCCCGGTCGACCGCCAACGGTCAGATTTCTGACCGTTGGGGCAGCGGTCGACCGGCCGATCGACCGTGGCCAGGAAACAGTTTTCTGGGATTAAAAAGTTTGACATTTTGATTGAAATAAATTCCCATAAATTCACAGAAAATCTACAAAAATAGTTTTACCAATATACTTTGATAATCAAACATGCTTGCACAAAATCAAGACATGTTACAAATAATTTGGACTATTTTTGTAACTTGGAAATATCAGCTCAAACCAAAAACTGCATTTTTCAAAACTTGATATTTCCAAAACTTGTTTTCCAAAACTCTCCAAAATACAAAACAAGATATTCAAACTCTTTAAAAGCATAGAGTGTATGGATATGATCCACTACACAAACAAGTTGAAATATCTATGTTTTTGACATTAAGCTCCAAATACGGTTTTGGTTAAATACATGTAAACTTTGAATACCAAAAATCAAACCGGTATTTTCTAAAAGAAAAGTCTTTTTCAAAATGAAAATTCTTTTATGAAAACTCATCTAATCAAAGAGTGTGTGTGTATAATATACTTGAGCAATCCACCAACTATTCTATCCTTACATTTTATCTAAAAACAAAATCTTATAAAAACAAACCTAGACACAAGCCTTGATGTTGAAGTCTTCACTTGAAGTCTTCTCATCTTCTTGACTTGGTCCAAACACGATCCAACGAGCTCGACTCCCCTTGAGTACTTGATATGGTCTTGATGCATAGGCTCGTGAATCAAACCGTGCTAGCTTCAAAACTTGACTTTAAATCCTTTGTTGAAGGTACACACCTGCTAAGATCTTGATCATGAATCGAAACTAAATAAACACAAGATCATTAGTACTTATAACTACATGAGTTGATCATCATCAAAACTAGAGTGATGGGCCTTTGGGCCAACAATCTCCCCCTTTTTGTTGATGACAAAACTCATAAAGTTATATATGCATGGATTAAAGTAAAGCTTCAAAGAAGCTTCCCCTTAACTCATGCATAACAAATAAACAAATAATATATGGAAATGAAGCACATAAACTAATTAAACATGTATGCAAATATATGGAGATAAACATGCCAATCAAGCATAAAACAAATCAAATCCTTTTTCTCCTATTTGCAAAACAAAACATATATGCATAAACATAAATCTTTTTTCCAAAAACATGCATATATACCAAATACCTCTCCCCCTTTTTGTCAATCATCAGCAAAGGGGTTAAAGTAAAAAAATAAAATCAACAAACTTTTCTCCCCCTTTTTGTCCGAAACATAGAATCAATAAAGGGGTGACATCAAACAAATCAAAAAAGGTTATATGCGATATACATTCATGAACAGGAAGACGCTAAGTTAGATTCCCTACATATATGCATTACATGAAGAAGGGATGACAAGCCCTAATTCACATAACACATAATCTGTAATGCATAAGAGGAGATGTGAAGCTCCCCTACACACGTGTATCACATAAAGAAGAGTTGTCAAGCTCCTCAATACAAGATACACTCACATGAATCTATATGTAGGAGAGATGTTAAGCTCCCCTTGCATATAGGCAATACAAATAAAAAATGTTTTGATTTTTAATTGTTCAAACAAAATTTTGAATTTTTCTCAATAAAACAAATTTTGAGATATCTTAGAAAATCATATTTTAAGATATCAATTGTAAATAATCATTACAAATTCTGAATTTTTCAAATAGGTAAAACATATTGATACTAATTGTAAATTTATAACACATGCGAAATTGAAGCATATTGATATCAAATTGAAAAACAATGCATAAGCTTTATTAAAAATGTCAATTGAGATACCAATTGAAAATAAAGTTTTAGATCAAGCTTAGCATAAACTAATTTTGTGCTTTAAATATGTAAACCCATTGTAAAGCAAGCACATGAAAATCATATATATGTATGAGAAATAGAATACCAATAAAAATTGATATTATTCGAAATTGAAAGCATACATATATATAAACAAAATATGAGTATATACAAAAATATCAATTTAGATACCAATTGAAAAGATTCAATGATACCAATTGAAAATAACAATGTAAATTAAGTATATAACTCATAACCTACCACCCTTCATATGCTCAAGATAAAAGATTTTTCAATTAAGCTTACAAGGCATAATCGCTCATCCATCCTCCCATTAAATGGGTAGGGTTTTCAAGAATAGATTTGAAAATATTTTTATAGCGAAAAACACTACCAAATTGAAGAATAATAACTAGTTAAAAGTAATTTTCGAAAAACTAGTTAAAGATACTTCAAAACATGAAATCAAAACATATGTATTTCATGAATCATACCAAATATAAAAGAATTGACACTCGAAATCGATAAGGCTCATAAAAGTGTTCATGAAACAAAGCCATGAATAAACAAATAAAGTGTGAGTGTGCAAGAATCATGTAATTTGTATTTTCCATGAAAATAATCAATGAAGCTCAAAACATAAGTTATTTTATCAAAAAAATGAAAATTATTTTTCATTTATAAACCAAACTTCTAGGTATATGTATGTTTTTATTCAATCCTAACAATATGCATACATATCCCAAACATAAAAAGAGTCTATGATATAATTTGCATGAAGGCAAATGACTCAAGGGGTATACATGTATATTTATTAGATTTGAATAAAAATGCATATTCATGAAGTAAAAACATGAAAATAGGCAAAGCAAGTGTAAATGAGAGAATCATCAAAACTAAGCTATACATGTGCATATAGTGAGTACAAATGAACAATGAAGTGCAAACATATATGACTCAATTTGTTGCTCACTACTTGTACAAGTATAAATCTAAGTTTTGATAAAAACTACATTTAAACTAGTATTTATCACATGAAGCACAAAAACATGAACATGCTAAAAATATCATCTATGAACAAGCATGTAAATAAACTAGGAGTTTAGAGATAGTTACCAAACCAAAGAACTATACTCCAAATCTCCAAAACACGGTGGTTGTCCCACCAAACCTCCTTGATAGCGGTGCATCATTTATGTGTCCATCAAGTCCATACATCCACTACCAAGGCACCAACCCTCTCACGTCATGTGAGAGCCCTCACCTACATTAAAAACACAAGGTGGGGATTTTGGTACCCATTTTCTTTTGGGTCCTGGGGGGTTAGTCTTGTAAGGAACCCAAACATTTTTATTAGCAAAATTTACATGATGTATCTTATCAAAACAAAACTTTGCTAAATGGCCTTTGCGGCCACAATGTGTACATTTGTACACCTTATGTAACGCCCCGATTCCACGGATACGGGGACGTCACTGCGACGTATATACGTAGGTCAGAAAGTGCCCCCACGTATATACGCTAAGCATAAAAATACAAGCAAGGATCAGAGTACACGCCAAAGCGTGGTATCATACATATGCCAACATGAAAGTACATACACAAAGTTATCACATGATATCATAAAGTATTACACATTACATGTGTATTACATCATAACCAAGTCCAAAAGTGAAATCTACAAATATGTATACAAAAAGCTCACGAGTAGAAAGAAGATCCCGTGAGTCCAAAAGAAGAGTATGGCACGAGGAACTGGGACTAGGATGTCTGCCCGCTAAGGGAAGCTCGATCTACGGAGGACAACTCCACTTCGATCCAGCTTCGAAATCTGAATATGCAAATCCAAGGAATCAAGACATAAAACAATAATGAACTACTGCCAAGTGGCAATGATATAAAAGTAGTGATTTAGAACACAAATATGGTATATAAGGGCGTGTATAACATAGTCATAAATCAGGAACTCCCAAGTAAAGTTGATTATAAGCAAGATTGATTGTATACGCTTAAGTCACGGTCACATGAGACTAGTACATCGAAGGAATAATCCAAACAAGGAAACCCTCATATATATACTTTTGTCTCATGCCACATAAATCCAAGCGTATAGAATCAGAGTTGCAAATCATACGATAGTCAAACGGGAATGCATAACAACAATAATCAGGGTCTATAATATGAGACATAACAGGAACTAAGACAGGAATCATAATAGGTACACATAACGGAAACTATAACAGGAAACATAACTAAGACATAACCGGAATCATCACTGGAATCATGATTTAAATACAACGGGCATCTAATTATTATTATTACTCGTCTGACCCATATATCTAGGTATGTGTCTCGGTATATATCCCGACTCACATACATCCATATATTGGAGAGTCGAGGGTCGTTACCGGAAGTAGATGGAGAACTGATATCACTCCTTATAGTGGTTTCCATACACCTGGAACCAGCTTTGGAGGCCCAAAGTCCCCCGAGTCAGTAAACAGATTCACTACCGCCAGTAATATATATATTTATATATATATACTTTTAATCCATCACTATAAGCAAGGTATCATTCCGGCATCCATCACTCCCTCCCATTCCCCATACAAGTTGTAGCTTAATAAGAATTATCAGATTACGGGTAAGAATAAACATAACAGTAATAGCCCAACAGATTCAAGAGGTGGCCCCCACCGTATAGTGTGCTGTGGCACTTTGTTCCATGTGGCACTTTGTTCTGAGGGAATGGATTCTAGAGGTGGCCCCCACCGTATGGTGTGGCACTTAGTTCCATAAACAAGTCAGGATTCCCGTAAACATAATAATCTCAAGGTCAAGTATATCATGCTTGGTTTTAAAAGATAGCATGACAAGGTGATGATATTAGCAAGCAACAAGTCATACAAGTGATGGATAATAGTCATGTGATATAATCAGATATGAATCGGTAACATGTAATTGACATGCATGAAGTAATGGCATGGCGAGGAGTGATGTATATCAAGTAACAAGTCAAGGAGTGAGAATACATATAATAACATGTTATGAAGTAAGAACATGTAATAACAAGTCATGAAGTATCAGTTATGAAGTGTTAACAAGGATAATATATCACACATGTATCAAGGATAAGACCCAAGTTCAGAACAGAATTAACTAAGTCAAACAGTCAGAATTAGTCGACTAGGTGGAAGGGTTAGTCGACTAATAGGAGTCTTAAGTCGACTAATAGCCTAGAAGAGTCGACTAAAACTGGGAAACAGAGAGTTGGGTTTCTGTTTCAGGAAAAGTTAGTCGACTAGGGTGAGATGTGTAGTCGACTAACAGATACCTAAGTTGACTAAAAGGGGGGCTAAGTCGACTATAACTGTGATACAGAAAGTTGGGATTTATATCAGGGATACAGGAGTCGACTATGGGGAAATGGGTAGTCGACTAGGGGTCCTAAGTCGACTATTATTTTGGATGAGTCGACTGGAACCGAGAGTTGGTATTTTCTGGTCCAGGGAAAATTAGTCGACTAGATGAAAAATGTAGTCGACTAGGGTGGTCTAGTCGACTGGTAATATGGCTTAGTCGACTAAAACTGTGAAATCAGAAAAGGGTTAAGTTTCAGCTAAGGTGGATTAGTCGACTGGTCCCTAGGTTAAGTCGACTAATCGTGGGAAAAACAGTAACAGAACAGATTTTCTAATGGTTGTTTGATGGGCTAAAAATACGATTTTTATGGCACAAGTGTACATGAAAGATCAACACAAGTAAACAAGGAAGTTGTCTAGTCTTGGTGAGTAGATATACTCACAAGGAATGGTTATGTGAAGCTTTATACGAGTTCCGAAAGGTCGTAGTCGACGATATCACCAACTTGATCTTTGGCGATATACGATACGATCCCAAATCTAAGAGTTGTGGTTGCTTGAGAAGGAGAGGAAGACTTGAGGTGTTCTTTGGAATTAGGGTTTGAGATGGAGGAGGTAGTGTGAAGGCTAATTCTTTTTGGAAGTGAAGAAAAGAGATAAAAGTGTAAAGGAGATGTTTATATAGGATTTGATTTTTGTAAAGGGAATGCAAATAAAGAAATTGAGAGGGGTTTTTGTGTAAAAGGGGGAGTGAGGTGTCTCCCTTGGCCAATGGTGGCCGGCCATGGAGAGAGAGAGAGAAAGAGGGCATTAATGAGGAAGAGTGTGGAATTTGAGATATTTGTTGGAAAATTTGAATTGTTGGAATTTTGGAAATTGGAAAATCCTTTGGCTTAGAGATGAAGGAAAGGAAAATAGAGAAAGGAAAAAGGAAAAAGAAATGAAATGAGAAGATATTTTCTTGGTCTCCAAAAATGAAAATATCAGAAACACAGATTCCCAAGTTAAAGTCGAGCATGCGGGAAAACATTTCGAAAAATACCGAAATCGTCTGAAATTCAAGTATCTCGGAACGACTCGCAATTTTCACCAAAAATCAATAATAATATATGAAGACTCGTAGTAAAATCCTTTTTAAGAAATACTTTATAGTTTTAAATCTAAAAATCCCGGAATCAGTTACCTACCGACTCCGAAAGAATTTTCATAAAATCATAAAATTCTCAGAAAAAGAATGTAGGTAGAAAATATGATTCTAAGAGATAATGCCTAAAGGCCTTTCTAGAAAGTCCTAACAGTTTGTGAATTAAAAATACTGGAATCAGTCTTCTACCGACTCCGGTGGGATATCCATAAATTCGTAAAATCTTCAGAAAAAGTATTTAAGTATTAAACATAATTCTAAGAAGAAATGTCTAAAGAATCCTCTAGAAATTCTAAACAGTTTGCAAGATAAAAATTCGGGAATCGATCAGCGGCACTGGTCGACACCGGTTTTGAAGAAATTCCTTTTAATTCCGAAAAATTCCAGAAAATCACATAAAATATATTATATTGGAAAATGATATTTAAAATTTAAATCGGTCAAATGCGGAAAGTAAATCGAAAAATACGATCGAAAAAACTGAATACGCAATTAAGTACGTATTCCGGGAACGGGGTATTACAATCCACCCACCTTACAAAAAAATTGCGTCCTCGCAATTTCGTTAAGGGGCAAATTAAACACAAGGAGACATGGCTGGAATAAAGGTCTCATAAAACCAAAACAGAATATAAGATAAACACATGAAGGACCAGAATGAACAATGAAAGAATGATAAGGGAAAATATTTAGAATGATAACCAACTCAAATACAAGATCTGGGGTAGTGGTTACCATGATATCCTAAGGCTCCTGATCTGGATGCTGGTCTTCACGTTCTGCTGCATCATCTAATGCCTCTGCCGCCATGATGTAACCTTGACCTCTACCTTGATCTGCTCTTGTTCTCATTCCCCTCTGCTGATAATCATACTGCTGAGGTGGAAATGGAACTCTCCGATCAACAGGTTCTGGATTCCTCCTTAGTGGCGGAGCTGGAAGTGCTGGGGCTGGATGAGCTGGGGCTGGAAGAGCTGGTGATTGGAGCTACGGGTATAAACTTTCTGTGTGGGCAATTCCTTAGCATATGTCCCCCTGACCCACATGCCAAACATAATCTCTTGGCTACTCGACAATCTCTCTTATAATGCCCGGGTCTGTGGCAATAATTGCATACAATCTGAGACAGAGGAGGTTGGAATGGTCCCCTGATCATCGGGCCTTGGGTTACCCTAACTTCATCATCCTCATCCAAGAACTGAAAAGGCCTCTTTCTAGCCTGGTTCCTTATCAGGTTCTCTTTCTTCTCTAATCCACGCTCCACTTCTCGAGCTATGGTGAGAACTTCCGAATAAGTCTTCAGCTGTTGGGGCATCAAGAAAACTTGGATATCCATCTGTAAGCCCTGCTGAAATCTACTTGCTCGCTTCTCCTCATCAGTTACCATGTAAGGAGCAAAACGACTAAGTCTGAGAAATTCCGCGGCATACTCGTCCACGGACTTATTCCCTTGCCGAAGTCTGATGAACTGTTCCTCCATGTCCTTCTGAGCTGTGACAGGGAAGAACCTACTGTAGAAACTCTTGGAGAACGTGTCCCAAGTGACAGGTCTCTCCAATCTGGCCTCCTCAGCTAACCACCAAGTTCTAGCTATGTCTTTCAGCTGAATCTTGGCAACCTCCACTTGGTTCTCCTTCGGGACACGGGCTGCATTCAGCAAATCAGTGGTGTCCGTCAGCCATTGCTCAGCATCCAATGGCTTCTCTCCTCCTGTGAAAATTGCTGGTTGCAGCCGTCGGAAATCTGAAATGTTTCCCGGTCTCTGCTCCTTCGGGGCTGCTAACTCCTGCCTGAGGAGTTCAGTCTGCTGCTGCTGGTTCTCCATCATGGCCTGAATAACTCTCAGGACATCGGCATTCTCTCCTCCTACAGGTCCATTCGGTACTTGCCCGATATTGTTACGACCCGATCGTCTCTCCATACCGAATTGGAATAGGATAACTGGAATTGGAAACAAATGGAAGGAGTTTAGGACACGAAAGAATTAATCAAGGAAGGAATTCAAGAAAGACTAAGACAGATAACTTTGTATATTGTAGTTGGCATTAGCAATTACTGGAATTTGCTGCTTGATTGTACTTTAGGTGTGAGAGCCTAAGCTCTGATACCAACCTGTAACGCCCCGATTCCACGGATACGGGGACGTCACTGCGACGTATATACGTAGGTCAGAAAGTGCCCCCACGTATATACGCTAAGCATAAAAATACAAGCAAGGATCAGAGTACACGCCAAAGCGTGGTATCATACATATGCCAACATGAAAGTACATACACAAAGTTATCACATGATATCATAAAGTATTACACATTACATGTGTATTACATCATAACCAAGTCCAAAAGTGAAATCTACAAATATGTATACAAAAAGCTCACGAGTAGAAAGAAGATCCCGTGAGTCCAAAAGAAGAGTATGGCACGAGGAACTGGGACTAGGATGTCTGCCCGCTAAGGGAAGCTCGATCTACGGAGGACAACTCCACTTCGATCCAGCTTCGAAATCTGAATATGCAAATCCAAGGAATCAAGACATAAAACAATAATGAACTACTGCCAAGTGGCAATGATATAAAAGTAGTGATTTAGAACACAAATATGGTATATAAGGGCGTGTATAACATAGTCATAAATCAGGAACTCCCAAGTAAAGTTGATTATAAGCAAGATTGATTGTATACGCTTAAGTCACGGTCACATGAGACTAGTACATCGAAGGAATAATCCAAACAAGGAAACCCTCATATATATACTTTTGTCTCATGCCACATAAATCCAAGCGTATAGAATCAGAGTTGCAAATCATACGATAGTCAAACGGGAATGCATAACAACAATAATCAGGGTCTATAATATGAGACATAACAGGAACTAAGACAGGAATCATAATAGGTACACATAACGGAAACTATAACAGGAAACATAACTAAGACATAACCGGAATCATCACTGGAATCATGATTTAAATACAACGGGCATCTAATTATTATTATTACTCGTCTGACCCATATATCTAGGTATGTGTCTCGGTATATATCCCGACTCACATACATCCATATATTGGAGAGTCGAGGGTCGTTACCGGAAGTAGATGGAGAACTGATATCACTCCTTATAGTGGTTTCCATACACCTGGAACCAGCTTTGGAGGCCCAAAGTCCCCCGAGTCAGTAAACAGATTCACTACCGCCAGTATATATATATATTTTATATATATACTTTTAATCCATCACTATAAGCAAGGTATCATTCCGGCATCCATCACTCCCTCCCATTCCCCATACAAGTTGTAGCTTAATAAGAATTATCAGATTACGGGTAAGAATAAACATAACAGTAATAGCCCAACAGATTCAAGAGGTGGCCCCCACAGATTCAAGAGGTGGCCCCCACCGTATAGTGTGGTGTGGCACTTTGTTCCATGTGGCACTTTGTTCTGAGGGAATGGATTCTAGAGGTGGCCCCCACGTATGGTGTGGCACTTAGTTCCATAAACAAGTCAGGATTCCCGTAAACATAATAATCTCAAGGTCAAGTATATCATGCTTGGTTTTAAAAGATAGCATGACAAGGTGATGATATTAGCAAGCAACAAGTCATACAAGTGATGGATAATAGTCATGTGATATAATCAGATATGAATCGGTAACATGTAATTGACATGCATGAAGTAATGGCATGGCGAGGAGTGATGTATATCAAGTAACAAGTCAAGGAGTGAGAATACATATAATAACATGTTATGAAGTAAGAACATGTAATAACAAGTCATGAAGTATCAGTTATGAAGTGTTAACAAGGATAATATATCACACATGTATCAAGGATAAGACCCAAGTTCAGAACAGAATTAACTAAGTCAAACAGTCAGAATTAGTCGACTAGGTGGAAGGGTTAGTCGACTAATAGGGGTCTTAAGTCGACTAATAGCCTAGAAGAGTCGACTAAACTGGGAAACAGAGAGTTGGGTTTCTGTTTCAGGAAAAGTTAGTCGACTAGGGTGAGATGTGTAGTCGACTAACAGATACCTAAGTTGACTAAAAGGGGCTAAGTCGACTATAACTGTGATACAGAAAGTTGGGATTTATATCAGGGATACAGGAGTCGACTATGGGGAATGGGTAGTCGACTAGGGGTCCTAAGTCGACTATTATTTTGGATGAGTCGACTGGAACCGAGAGTTGGTATTTTCTGGTCCAGGGAAAATTAGTCGACTAGATGAAAAATGTAGTCGACTAGGGTGGTCTAGTCGACTGGTAATATGGCTTAGTCGACTAAAACTGTGAAATCAGAAAAGGGTTAAGTTTCAGCTAAGTGGATTAGTCGACTGGTCCCTAGGTTAAGTCGACTAATCGTGGGAAAAACAGTAACAGAACAGATTTTCTAATGGTTGTTTGATGGGCTAAAAAATACGATTTTTATGGCACAAGTGTACATGAAAGATCAACACAAGTAAACAAGGAAGTTTAGTGTCTAGTCTTGGTGAGTAGATATACTCACAAGGAATGGTTATGTGAAGCTTTATACGAGTTCCGAAAGGTCGTAGTCGACGATATCACCAACTTGATCTTTGGCGATATACGATACGATCCCAAATCTAAGAGTTGTGGTTGCTTGAGAAGGAGAGGAAGACCTTGAGGTGTTCTTTGGAATTAGGGTTTGAGATGGAGGAGGTAGTGTGAAGGCTAATTCTTTTTGGAAGTGAAGAAAAGAGATAAAAGTGTAAAGGAGATGTTTATATAGGATTTGATTTTGTAAAGGGAATGCAAATAAAGAAATTGAGAGGGGTTTTTGTGTAAAAAGGGGGAGTGAGGTGTCTCCCTTGGCCAATGGTGGCCGGCCATGGAGAGAGAGAGAGAAAGAGGGCATTAATGAGGAAGAGTGTGGAATTTGAGATATTTGTTGGAAAATTTGAATTGTTGGAATTTTTGGAAATTGGAAAATCCTTTGGCTTAGAGATGAAGGAAAGGAAAATAGAGAAAGGAAAAAGGAAAAAGAAATGAAATGAGAAGATATTTTTGGTCTCCAAAAATGAAAATATCAGAAACACAGATTCCCGAGTAAAGTCGAGCATGCGGGAAAACATTTCGAAAAATACCGAAATCGTCCGAAATTCAAGTATCTCGGAACGACTCGCAATTTTCACCAAAAATCAATAATAATATATGAAGACTCGTAGTAAAATCCTTTTAAGAAATACTTTATAGTTTAAATCTAAAATCCCGGAATCAGTTACCTACCGACTCCGAAAGAATTTTCATAAAATCATAAAATTCTCAGAAAAAGAATGTAGGTAGAAAATATGATTCTAAGAGATAATGCCTAAAGGCCTTTCTAGAAAGTCCTAACAGTTTGTGAATTAAAAATACTGGAATCAGTCTTCTACCGACTCCGGTGGGATATCCATAAATTCGTAAAATCTTCAGAAAAAGTATTTAAGTATTAAACATAATTCTAAGAAGAAATGTCTAAAGAATCCTCTAGAAATTCTAAACAGTTTGCAAGATAAAAATTCGGAATCGATCAGCGGCACTGGTCGACACCGGTTTTGAAGAAATTCCTTTTAATTCCGGAAAATTCCAGAAAATCACATAAAATATATTATATTGGAAAATGATATTTAAATTTAAATCGGTCAAATACGGAAAGTAAATCGAAAAATACGATCGAAAAAACTGAATACGCAATTAAGTACGTATTCCGGGAACGGG
>JAVJIF010031004.1:0-58279 GCA_038442645.1 Agave tequilana | reverse complement strand
TCATCCCTTCTTCATGTAATGCATATGTGTAGGGAAGTTAACTTAGCGTCTTCCTCTTCATGAATGTATATCGCATATAAATCTTTATTGATGATTTTGTGTTACCCCTTCTTGATCTCTTTGTTTTTGACAAAAAGGGGGAGAAAATTTTGTTTGGATTTGATTTCACTTTGAACCCTTTGTTGATGAGTGACAAAAAGGGGGAGAAGTATTTGAGTTTATATGCATGTTTGAGAAAGATTTATGTTTATGCATATATGTTTTATTTTGCAAACAGGAGAAAAAGAATTTTGATATGTTTTATCTCCATACATTTGCATACATATTTATGTGCTTCATTGCCATATCTTATTGTTTATTTGGTATGCATGAGTTAAGGGGGAGCTTCTTTGAAGCTTTACTTAATCCATGCATATATAAACTTCATGAGTTTTGTCATCATCAAAAAGGAGAGATTGTTGGCCCAAAGGCCCATCACTCTAGTTTTGATGATGATTAACTCATGTAGTTATATTACTAATGATCTTGTGTTTAATTAGTGACAGATCTATTATCAAGATCTAGTAGGTGCGGAGCTTTAACAAAGGATTTAAAGTCAAGTTTTGAAGCTAGCACCAGTTGATTCACGAGCCTATGCATCAAGACCACATCAAGAGTCGAGCTCGTTGGATTGCATTTGGACCAAGTCAAGATGATGAGAAGACTTCAAGGAAGACTTCAAGATCAAGACTTGTGTTTAGGTATAAGATTTTGTTTTTTAGTTAAATGTAAATGATAGAATAGTTGGTGGATTGCTCAAGTATATATCACACACACACTCTTGATTAAATGTCTTTTCATATAAGAATTTTCAGTTTAGAAAAGACTTTCATCTTGGAAAAATACATGTTTGGTTTTGGTATTTCTTATGAAGATGTTTAACCAAAACCATATTTAGAGCTTAATGTCAAAAACTTAGATATTTCATCTTATTGTGTAGTGGATCATATCCATACACACTATGCTTTAATGAGTTCAAAATATCTAGTTTTTATTTAAAGGAGTTTTGGAAAAACAAGATTTTGAAAAATACAAGTTTTAAATTGAGCCATTATTTTCATATTACAAAAAATAGTCCAAATCCTTTATAACATGCCTTGATTTTGTGCAAGCATGTTTGTTTATCAAAAAATATTGGTAAAACTATTTTTGTAGATTTTAAGTATTTATGTGATTTTATTTCAATCAAAAGACTTAGTTTTAAATCCCAGAAAAACTGTTTTCAGGCTTCAGATAGTCGACTTACTACCTTGATAGTCGACTAACTCTGAAAGTCGGTCGACCGGCTCAGTCGATCGACGTGCACGCCTTGACCTGGCAGATGGTCGGTCTGCCGACCCAGTCGACCGGACTGAGAGCAGTGCTCTCTGTTCTTTTGGGTCGACCGGGCGGTCGACCGGAGGCTCCAACGGTCTGATTTTGAACGTTGGCGGTCGAACGGCCGCGCGGTCGACTGACAGGTCTGACAGACCCCAACGGCTAGTTTTTGACAGCCTATAAATTTGGGGGTTTGGTCATTGTTTTTCAATAAGATTTTAGGAGAGCCTTGAGCCAGTTTTTTCCATTCTTTAAAAGAGTTTTCTCCACATATTTGAGTGCAAATACTTCCAATGAAAGGGAAGATTTTATTTAGAGTGTTTAAAAGAGATTCTTTGAGTTTTCCTCCACCATTCTCATCCAAGTTTTTCTCACACAAACACTTGAGCTATCCATTGCTATTCATCTTATAGGAGTGTTGTAGTGAGAGCTTTTATTGGTGATCAAAGTGTTTAGATCACCAAGAGATCATTTCTTGTACTTTGAGGAGGCGGACGTGTGTGTCCGCGTTGTTTCGAGTTCGGGTGCGAACTCCGTGTTTGAGGTGCAGCCTCGGCAAGCTTGTGGGGCTTGCGTGTGTACAGGACTAGGGAGTCCGAGGGCTTGTAGGTGGTGTGCGGCACCGAGGAGAGATCCATTGGGATCTTGCATAGTGGAAATCCTTCGTGTGTCGAAGGCGGGGATGTAGAGCAAGTGTGCTTGAACCTCGAAACAAACCCTTTGTGTTTGCGATTGCTCTCTCTCTCTCTTTGTCTCTTGTTATATCTTGCATGCTTTATTGTCTATCTTTATATGCTTGATATATTCATTGTGCTTAAGTGATATATACATGCTTGGGTTATTTTCTAACACTTGTATTTAACCAAGAGAGCCAACGCGGCACCTCAACCCATTCAAGGGGAATCTAGAGGAGTTTGTCCAGAGCCCTTCACGGGGAATTCGGCAACACTCTTGTGTTATACGTGGTGTTTAGTATAAAAGTTTTATTTGATCATAATTATTTTAGCTTCCGCATTATTTGGCATTAAGTGACCATTAGATTAGCCATCACCTATTCACCCCCCCTCTAGGTGAACTTTCAGGTTATTGTGCCTTATTTTGTAACATGTATTGGTGATTTGATTAATAAGATCTCTCTCCCTTCAAGTCTTTTGTTCTACCCTTTAGTTTTGTATTCTTATTTTTTGGATTATTTTCTGCAACTCTGATCTTTGGTGATTGAACTCTGGGAAACGCAACGAGTTGTATCTAAGCTTTTCAGGTTTCATAGAGAGTTCATTCGGGCGGAGTAGATCAGTTTCAGAAATCCAATCTAGGATTGTTTGGAGGAATGTTTTTAATCTTTATCTAATTTGGATATATTTTCCATTAGATTCCGCAATTATGTCTTGATTTTCTGCAGGATATGGCAGTTAACCCATGGTGAAGACCGTGAACGTTCACCAAGCGAAAATCAATGTGGTGAAGTTGATGACATGAATAACTTTGATATATGAAGATGCGAGGTGATGGACGCGCTGACTTCATCAAACTTGGAAGATGCTCTTCGGTTTGAGAAGAAACCAAATGAGATCTTGGAGAAGGATTGGGACAAGATAAACCGAACGGCGTGTGGCGTCATCAAATATTTTTTGACACAGGATTTGAAGTATTATGTCATGAACAAAACTTCTGCAGGGGAAGATTTGGGAAATCATAGAGCATAATTATTTGACCAAAAGCATTGAAAATCACTTGCATCTAAAAAGGAGTAGTTATCTCTTTCAGTTGAAGAAAGATATTTTTATCAGCGAGCACATGAACAACTACACGTAGCTTCTTGCATACCTAGATAACATGGACGAGGTGATTAAGAATGAGGATAAGGCATTGATCCCGTTGAGTTCACTACCAGATGATAAGTATGAAACCTTTGTTCTGACCTTGATCAATGGTAAGTGTTCACTTAGTTACAATGAGGTGTCAGCTGCCCTTGTGAATCATGAACTGAGTTAGAAGGACATGGTGTCCTCTAATAGCACATTGATAGATGTATTGACTATAAGAGGAAGGAGTTATACTCAGAAGGGGCACTGGTGATCGTGGATGATCGAAGTCCAGGATTGATTTGATGAAGAATCAATGAACTTTCTGTAAAGAGGAAGGACATTAGAAAGTTGATTATCTGAAGCTCAAGAACAAGAAGGAGTTGATGCTGGAAGCAAATGTCGCACAGGTGATTAGTGTTGGGAAACAATCTGTATACTTTGATACCAATTGTTTTTGATTTCAAGGTCTAAGGACGCCCTCACAACCGGATCGACTAGGGCGGCGCAGTGGATACGAACCATAGGATCTACTAAGGCAACTTGTAAAAGAGAAGAAGAAGATATTCCAAAGTAGATAGAAAGCCAACACACAATATAACGTGGTTTCACCGATCAAACAGATTGTGTGTACGTCTACGGAAGAAGGAGGAGAAACTTTATTAAAATTTTTGGGAGTACAATAAGAATTACTTACATTTCACGTTGAAAAAGATTACAAGCCCTTGATGGTCGCGCAAGAAGAACTCTTGTGGCTAAGCTTCTCCACGAATTTCTCACCTAGATGAATTACAGACTTAGAAATTATAAATTTATTAGATTCTCTTAGAATACATTGAAGGTCACCCCTAAGGGTTTATTTATAGATCATAGAACTCTCTAGTCTTAAAAAAACTCCTTTAATTATAATAAAGAAAACTTGAATTCAACTCAGATTCAAAACACCTTCAATTAGAATAAAGAAAACTTGAATCCAACTCGGACTCAAAACAGATCCAGAAAAAGAACTTACCAAATCTGACATTAATCAACCTTCATGACGTATTCACATCATAATCCTAACGATCTCTCCCGTGACTTGAATACGACCAAGTCCGAGAATAGCCACCATGTTCCATATGCTCGCATCCACACACAATTGGACAAACTTGACTTCATCGCCATCTCACTCCCTCTTCTCCATAATCCCCTCATGGAGTTCACATCTTGATTAGATCGAATAAGTTCTGACCCAAGCTGAACTTTATTACCTAATGTTCTCCTTGATCTACAAAAGGTTTATGAGAATTTGCTCCACCATAAGAGTAACGATCTGGACTACCTTGTTGCGCGGCTAGTCCCACTCTCCCTTCGGGTACATTGAACATCCGACCTCGAATCCATCGTAGTATCTGATTGTTCCACAACCACCGCTTTTGAAGCCGAGGATATGTAATAGTCGTATTTTTCAAACTTTGTTTATTTTTAATTAGCGGATAATTAGAAGGTGATAATCTTAATATAGTAATTATGGTGATGGTTTATTAAAAAATAATAATAATAATAATTGTGGCCCATGAGTACAGAGAATATATATGCGTAAATATATATATGTATATGAGGATGATACAAGTGGTGAATAAATTTAAATAAAAAGAGGTTGTATATTTAATTATAGATATTAAGTACATTGGGTAGGAATACTTGGAGACTCATGGATATATATACACCCACATATTTGTATTCATGATTTATTGATAATGCACATAATAAATAATGGTTAAATGGATGAAGTGGAGAATGACTTCATTTAGGGTGAAAGGTAAGGATTTAGTCTTGGAATTGGGAAGTTATAGGAAGGGTGGAGATGGAATTGAAGTTAGTGATGTTGGCCTAGAGGCCTTCCACTCTAGTTTTGATGATGATTAATTCATGTAGTTATGTTTACTAATAATCTTGTGATTTTAGTTTCAGATCATTTATCAAGATATTAGTTGGTGATTAGCTTCAACAAGAGGACTTTGGAAGCTTTCACATGGTGATTCCAGAGCCCGAGCATCAAGATCATACATAGCCTCGCTCGTGGATCACGGAGTTTTGGATCGGGTCGACTTGAAGATGAAGATCGTCAAGAAGACTTAGGTATCCTAATTTAGTGTGTTTAGATCCATTTGTAAAGCCTAGAATAGTTGATATGCTCAAGTGCACAATACACACAAGTTTTATGGATTTTGGTTTTCATGAATAGTTTAGATCAAAACAAGTTTAAATGGTTTTTATGTATATTAGATGTGTTTGATATACATACATGCTTCATATCTTAGACAAACTTATTTTGATATGCCTATTCATGAGTTTTAGGAAAATTCAGATTTCCTATTGAAAAATTCAAGTTGATAAAATACAGTTTTTGGTTTTTGGTAAAAATGATAAGACACAAAAATGTTTCAAATTGCTTGATATTTGAAATTTTTATTACATGTTTATATATCAATGCAAAATGTTAAAACTATTTTATGGATTTTTAGAAGATTAATAAGAATTTTTAGAAATATTTTTAACATGTTTTCTGTCCCAGAATATTGGCTGCCAGGCGCTGGCGGTCGACCAAGACGGTCGACCGTGTTCCAGAGCCGGTCGACCAGTCGGTCGACCGACGTGCACAGCCTTATGCGCGTTGGCCAGGAAACTGGGCCGGTCGACCGGACGGTCGACCGGACAGAGAGCTTTGCTCTCTGTAAATCTGCGGTCGATAGGGCGGTCGACCGGGTTCCTCCAACGGTCGAAAAATCGACCGTTGGCGGTCGACCGCCAGCCGCTTTTGGCTGAGAATTCAGCCAACGGCTAGTTTTAGGGTTTGGCCTATATAAACCCCATTCCTTTGGGATTTTGGCCAAGGTTTTTAACAAGAAAAATTTCTTTATTCTCTGGTTTTTAAAACAAGTTTTCAAAGTGTTTAAGAGCTCAAAAGATCCATCTTATTTGTTTTAAAGTGTTTTGTTCATTTCAAAGAAATTAGGGTTTTGGGAATTAGTTTTTGATCTAAACTTCTATATCTATTTTGGTGTTTTCCCAAGAGAATTTCTTTGATCAAAACACTTTGTTTTTCACACTTGAGCTATATCTCCTATCCTATCTATTTAGGATATTTGTTTTGTGGAAAAGGATTTGTTTGAGGCTATGGAAACCTCCAAGAGTTGTAAACCCTTTCTTGTTGTATCCCTCTTTGGTAGAGGTGGAATTGGGTTGGTGTTTGCTCCCTCTTTGGTAGAGGTTGAGATTGTTGTTTACTCCCTCTAGTGAGAGGTGGAGTTTGGTTGTTTGGCTACGGGCCTATCCCTCTTCGGTAGAGGTGGATTGTGGTTGTATTGCCTCGGTGGCAGTGTAAGGTTGAGAGAGGAGTTCGGTACTCCTAGTGGATTGGAAATCCTTCTCGGTGAAGGCGGGGACGTAGAGCTAGGGGCTCAAACCTCGAAACATATCTTTGTGTTTGCGTTTGATCCTTGCCTCTAAACTCTCTCCTTTATTTGTGTTGTGCATCATTCATATCATTCATATTTGCTTGTGTTGTGCCTTGCATTATTTCATATTGTCTATCTCCATTATATGCTTGGCTTGTGTTTGTGTGCCTCACTTATACTTAACCACGAGAGCTTCATATAGCACCTCAACCCTTATCTAGGGGAAGCAAGAGGAGTTAGTCCAGAGCCCTTGATTAAGACGGGAAAGGTGTTGTATTATGGAGTATAATTTGCACAGATATTAAATGAAAGAGATAAGGTTTAGAATCAACCTTTTGATCAATTACTCCACATATGTATTCAATATGTTCAATGTACCCTTTCCTATCTCCGTTATAGCATAGAGCTATACCGAGTCGATTCTCAGGGAGAGCTAGCGATGGAAGCGTTACGGTCCGTAGTGAAGAAAGTAAACGAGAATTCTACTATGCTTATAAGAATAAAAACAAATGGGAAAAGGAAATGAAAGAATGGATGGATATATTCATGGTGGAAAATGTAAAAAGAAATCAAGATCAAGATTGGTTTTGGATTAACAACTAAAAAGAAAGTAAACTTGAAGAAGCAAACCATGACTAGCTTACCTTACTACCTTACCAACACTTACTAAACTCCGTGATAGTGAAGGCGTGCCTCATGTTGATTTCATCGGCGTAGGTTTGTCTTGCGTGTTGATCTAATTACTTTCTCATGTAGATGAAGGGTGGTTTAACCCATCGGAGAAGAGAAGACCATCCAACTTGCAAGATGAACTAAAGCAATCACCCATGGTTAGTGAAGATGGCAAGGCTAGTGGTTAGCTAGTACATGGTAGAAAATTTACCTACAAGCCATTAATGATGAAAAGCAAAGCATGAAGTAAATTGCAAGAAAGTAAAAAAGCAAGTAAAGAAAGCAATTAAACTAGAACCAAGCTCAAGTAGAGATGAAGAGAATGGATGAATCCTTGCATTGCTTCAAGTTGTCACTCCTTGATGTACAAGCTCTCTCTCTCTTACAACTCTCTCTTGCAATGATTTCTAGGGAAGAAGAAGAGGGACTAAAGAACTAAAACCTAGAGAGAAACCTATGAAAAATTACAACATCTAACAATTTCTCCTCTCTTCTCCATTCTGTCTTTTCTCGCAGGTCAGGTGCAGATATTTATAAGCTGAGAGAGAAGCTTCAAGAGCCCTTTCTGTTGGCGCAAAATCCGGATCTCAACGGCCTTGGATCTGCCGCGTTTTGGCGGCAAACTGCGGCAAAGCAGAATCTGTTGGGGAACAGAATTCTGTTGCAGATTGGTTACAAGGTTGTTATCCACGTGGCCTTCTAGAATCTTCAATTGGCGCGCGGATCTCTCTGGATTCTGATTTCAAATCTTGGGCTTTATTTTAATCTTGGATTAATCCCTTTAATTATTGCTAATTAAAGTGATTATTGGGCTTTCTCTCATTTGAGTGTGGTCCTGCAAATATATAGAGAAGATGAGTAAAAATCATATATTTATTTGTAATATGCATGGGGATTATGTGGTAAAATATGCAATATTGTGTATCAATCACACCCCCACACTATTCTTTTGCTCGTCCCGAGCAAAGAAAAGAAAAACTATACTACCAATTTTATTACACCACTTTCGCAGGTGACGCGATTGCACTGAGCATGTGCAACAAGCCGTTAAACCTCTAGGTTACCCTAGAGGAGGAGTGTTGTCTCCTGAGGGTTTTCAGCGGATTACACCCATAAAATCCATAAAGAAAGAAAACAAATGTTAGTGTTTTGATAATGCATTTTGAAAGAGAGACACGTTTTCGAACTATTTTTGCAAAAATATAAGTGATCTTAGGTCATAAGTCCACCTATAATTATTCTTTCTTAAACTTAGTCTCTATGCAAGATCTTGTCTTCAATTAAGGTAAGAATTAAAAATTGGATTGAATACTTTATCCTTCATAAAACCTAGATAGTATGCACACCGTGTTCAGTGAAAATTTCTGGGATTTCAACTCCAACCATCAAGCCATTTATTTATTTATATATAATTTTTTTCTGCTTTTTTTTTTCTTCCCTTAGTTTAGGCTTTCTAGTTTACCCTTGTAGCGAGCCTTTAACCGATGACTCCCAAACCAGACGGTCTTAGGGCACCAGATGAGAAAACATCCCTCGGGTTTAAGGTCTCGAGTAAAAAAGGCCACAAAACTATAGGGGATTATTCTTTTGATCACCGTTAGGCGTGAATAACCATGCTTCTTGAGGCATAATTACCCAGCTTAATAGGTGATGTTTATTTATATTTTTTTTCTTTTTTTTATTTATATGGCATTTTTATTCTTTGTCTCCATCCCAAGAAATGTGTAAGTGTAAAGTGCATATTATCTAAGGCAAAAAATTCAAGATAAAAATAGTTCACCAATTTTCTTACTTAGCCTATAATTTCAAACAAGATCTATTATTTCAACTAGGTTTAAGATGTCATAATTAAGGCTTTCTTAATTCCTAAGATACATCTTAATTTTCTTAAAGATAGATCAAACTTTGTCTCTTATTTCAAAAAATTTTTTTTATTTTATTTCTAAAAGAAAAGGTAAAATCTAAAAGAAAGTGGAAATTCTATAACAAAAATAAAATCTAAAAGAAAATGGAAGACCTAAAAAGAAAAATAAAATCCTAAAAAATAAAAAGCCTATAAAGAAAATAAAAAAATCCTATGTTAGTACATACCCCCCCATACCTATCTCATGCATTGTCCTCAATGTATGCAAGATAAAAAAAATAATGCATGAAATAGGTAAAAGGTAAGAAACTACCCCCTCTGTCGCTTTGGACCCGCGGTGGTGCTAGGTCCAGCCGACTGTGATCTCTCAGTGTCGCCTTAATGTTATCTAACCTAGAGGATTGCTCCTCTACCTTTTTCTCAGTCTCACTTGCCCCCTAAAAATCTTCTTCATGCCCTTCCAGATGGAGGACATGAAGGCATGTGTATCATGTGGGGGTCCTGCCTCCAAAACTCAGGTTCATCTTCTTCCTCAAAACTCTCCTCAGAGGAGGACTCTACCGGTACATCCTCGGGCTGGACAGTAGGTGTCCAGACCGCATGCAAACAACTATTATACGAACTGGTAGGTCTCTCGGGTGCAACAAACACTCGGTCGAATGAATCAAAAACATCGTCTGGTAGTAAAGTCCTACATAGACGTGTAATCAAGATAGGATGGGAGTATTTGGTACCCCTAGTGCGTGAGGAATTGGCTATGAGTGCGTGGAAGATGACTTTATTCAAACAAACTGTGTGTTGACGGGTCATTAAATCATGTATAATTTGCAACATAGGTCTGTTGAATGTGGAGGTGTGGTCTAGCCCTAAAATATTGCGTTGGATCCAATGTCCAACGCAATGAACATTTCTAAACATGGTGCTAGCCTTTAGCCCACGATCCTGCTCAGTACAACGAGCCCCCATAACAGTCATGTAATCTATAAGCGGGAGAGGCTCGCTGTGTTGTGTGATGGATGGGACAGTAGTGACTTCCTCAAGAAGAGGAAGCGTGACAAGTAGGTCTCCTGTGGGCATGTGTACAGTGAACTGGTACATGTGTGGATCAATCGATGCTAGGTCAAGATGAGTGTAAAACATTGTCACCAGTTCGGGACAATAAAATGCATCGGTCTCAGTGTTGTCGTACACTAGCGAATACCAATTCCTTGCCCTAATTCTCTCTAAAAATACATGCCCATATCCATTCACATCACATAAAATCCGCCCAAAGTCTTTCTCAATAAAAATAGATGGTGCCATGATATGAATCAAAATCAAAAAGCAATAAAAAGGAAAGATTTGGAATTCGAACCGCCCTCGGAATTCGTGGGGGGAAGAAATTTGATCTCTGCAGTGGGTACAGAAAAATCTGATGAAGATGTAGCACCAGATCGGAGAAAAACGCTGGAGATCGACTGGATCAGAAATTGGCGCTATTCAGGAATCGTCAGAAAAGCCGCGGAAGCTCGGCTATTGCCGTGGAGTTGCGGCAGAGTAAAGAAATCTGAGGAGAGGAAAAATTGCAGTGGCGGCGCTGGAGAAGGATTTTGTAGATCTGAGATTATGTTTTCGTTTGAGGGAGGAAATGTGTGGAAGAAGGGCTATTTATAGAAGGGAAAGAACTTTAGAATCCCACTTCTATCCCTAGGTTAAAACAAATTTACCCTAGGGATTTGGAAGTTTTGAAAATAACTTTGACCCTAGGGACTTGGAATATGAGGAAACCTAGGAATTTAGAAAGATTTTGAATTTGGAAAGTGTGGAAACTCCTGTAAGCATAAAAATCCCTCCTCATTTTTTTATTTTTTTATTTTTAATTATTAATTTCTAAAAGAAGTGTAAAAGAAAGAAAATCTAAAAACTCTAAGTTAGTAAACCCTCCCCCACACTTATTTCATACATTGTCCTAAATGCATCATGATACATGTATGCATGAAACAAAATAGAGAGGGAAGGAAAAAATTACCTCAAGGTGGTGGTTCCGGTGGTGGTCTGATTGGTCCATGAAACATGGCCCAATAATTATTACGTTGGGTTTTGAGGAACCCACCAGAAATATCATGAATATGACCTACTAAAAAGATAAATCCATGGAAGATTTTTATTAAGTACATGTCCCCATCTAATTTCCAAATTTCTAAAATAATTTCAGAGTCAAATTTATCAAGATCCTTGTCCCAGAATGGATTATGAAATGATAGAATGGTCGACTTGGACTCGGGATGGACAGAAACTAACACTGACTCAGGAAGGTGACTGAAATCATGTAAAGGTTCAGGAGTCGAAGTGAGTTCATGAATTGGGTCCAAGTCAAGAAAATGAAGCTCAAGTCCACAATCATTTTCCCCAGATGGAATGTGACTATCTAAGATTAGTGATTCAAGTTCAGGAGGGTTGAAATCAAAACTGACTCTAAAATGTACTCAAATTGGGTACAAAACAGGAGTTAATAATGATTCAGGTATTTGAACTAAATCACAAACTTGAGGGTCAAAGTCACATTCCACATTGAGTTCAATATCAAAAAATGAAGAACTTGCCAATTTATCAATGGGATTTTCAGAAGTGTATAATTGGTCAAGTTCAAGATGATCCTCAAGGATGGGTGATTCAATTTCATTATGAATTGGGACAGGATCCAAAGTTGACTCGGGAAAAGATTGATGTTAGGTAAAGATACCAGAGTCATTATTGAATCAGGAAAAAGAATTGAATCACTAAGTTGGAGTTCAAGATCACATTCCTCATGTAGTTCAATTCCACAAAAATGAGAACTTGCCAATTTATCAATGGGATTTTCAAAAGCAATGAATTGGTCAAGTTCAACATGATCATCAAGGAAGATTGGTGATTCAATTTCACAATGGATGGGTACTGGATTCAATAATGACTCGGGAAATGAAGTGAATTTATGTGAAGACACCGAAGTCATAATTGAATCAGGAAGTAGAATTGAATCATCAAGTGGAAGTTCAGGATCATGTTCATGTTCAAGTTCAATTTCAGTAAAAGGAAAACTTACCAAAATGTCAATGGATCTGAAGTTTGGACAAGTTCAGGTGAGTGTGCTGAAATTGAATCTTGATTTCCAAAACTACATGACTCTTTGGCTCGGACAGAATGGTTAGTGACATTAGAAATAGGATGAGAATGAAGAGTTTGGATCATCAACTCTACGTCACGATTACGAGTATTTTGAGTCTGAGTCAAGAATTCAAGCATCTTTTGACAATTCATTGGTTCATCATTTTGTGGAAAAGATGAAGTGTTGTTTTGGAATTGGTGATGAAATTGTGAGTCAAAAATGTGTGGTGATGGAAGAATGGACTCACACAAGAGATCTTTACTCGTTTCCAAGGCAAATGGTTGTTCATTAGGAAAAGGTGGAAGTGAGTAAGACTCTTGAAAATGCTGTGGAATTGGAGGGGCAAAGGTTTCTTGACATTGTTGCTCAGCCCTCTGAAGATTGGCTTCTAAACTCCTTAGTAACTCAGATTTTTCTTCAATTGATGGTTCAGAAAAAGGAGTATAAGAAGCGAAATCGGGGAATGAATGTTGTGTATAAGGTGAATATGGTGGACAAGGAATTTGAGAATTTGACTCGGGGTACGTGAATCCCCAATGACTCGGTGAAGAGTTGAAATTATTATGGACATTATAATTATTAGATGGGGGGTATGGGTTATATTGATTCGGATAAGGCCAACCCGGTGTATTTGGTTGGTGCATATTATAAAACACCGGGTTGGAATTATCCAAATAGAATGGAGTTGGTGTGAAATATGGATTCATGTTCGGATTGAAAGAATTGTTACTGTTGAATTCCATATTACAAACAATCACAAACAAAAAAGAAAAATCAAACAACAAACAAAAAGAAAAGAAAAAAAAATCAAAACCAAGCCAAAAGAATGGTTGACCTAGACCTAGACGACTCCTAACGGATTAGATCGTCCACGGGAGGTTTAGTGTAGACGTAGACCACAAGTTAATCAGCCAGGGAAGGGCAAGGTTGGTGGGAGGTTTTCCGTCAGAGACGTTCCTTAATTAAGTAACCAGCAACCTTCGGGCTTTCGGCCCTCAATCCCTTTCCTAGACACTGATTTTGCAAGAGTCTATTTCCAACACTTTTCCCCTTAGGATAATCTCCTAGATGAGTCCGAGATGTCCCTAGGGCCAACGTCTATTTTTTTATTAAATTAGGCTTGGGGTAGTGAGTGCTGGGATGGTGGTTTTTGGGCTAAGGAAAGGGTAATGAAATCCCCCACCTTATCTTATTTATGGGTTATGCCCTTAAAAATGAATTGTGCAAGTGTACAAAAATATATAACTAGAATTCACTCAAAGCATGAAAATCAAGCAAGAGATGATTCCTAGTCTACATGCAATGCAAAACGTACCTTGCCTCCAGCACTCTTCAACAGTAAAAGTAATGAATTGAAAAGACACGTGCCTAGAAATGCAAATGTCTAATCAATTTTTAACTTTTCAACCAAATTTTTTACTGTTGATTAAATTAGCAGGTATATGGTGAAAAATACAGGAATTCAAGTATAGCAGCAGATATATTTTGCAGAATCAGAGCCCCTGCAGAAATTAGGTCAGTAGTGATCTCCTTCTTGCCGCAGAACCGCGGCTTTTGCCGTGGGAACGCGGCAAGTCAGAGGGCTTCTGGTCTCTGCTTTCGAGAGCAGAGGCCCAGAGCCACTTATATGTATTCTGCAATGCAAATTTTTCTGTTTTCTTCACCTGTAACCTACAACAGAGAAGAAGATTCGTTTAGTTCTTCACTTTAAAGAAAATCCGTTGCTCTCCCCGGCAACGGCGCCATTTTTTGATTAAGACGGAAAAGGTGTTGTATTATGGAGTATAATTTGCACAGATATTAAATGAAAGAGATAAGGTTTAGAATCAACCTTTTGATCAATTACTCCACATATGTATTCAATATGTTCAATGTACCCTTTCCTATCTCCATTATAGCATAGAGCTATACCGAGTCGATTCTCAGGGAGAGCTAGCGATGGAAGCGTTACGGTCCGTAGTGAAGAAAGTAAACGAGAATTCTTCTATGCTTATAAGAATAAAAACAAATGGGAAAAGGAAACGAAAGAATGGATGGATATATTCATGGTGGAAAATGTAAAAAGAAATCAAGATCAAGATTGGTTTTGGATTAACAACTAAAAAGAAAGTAAACTTGAAGAAGCAAACCATGACTAGCTTACCTTACTACCTTACCAACACTTACTAAATTCCATGATAGTGAAGGCGTGCCTCATGTTGATTTCATCGGCGTAGGTTTGTCTTGCGTGTTGATCTAATTACTTTCTCATGTAGATGAAGGGTGGTTTAACCCATCGGAGAAGAGAAGACCATCCAACTTGCAAGATGAACTAAAGCAATCACCCATGAGTTAGTGAAGATGGCAAGGCTAGTGGTTAGCTAGTACATGGTAGAAAATTTACCTACAAGCCATTAATGAAGAAAAGCAAAGCATGAAGTAAATTGCAAGAAAGTAAAGAAAGCAAGTAAAGAAAGCAATTAAACTAGAACCAAGCTCAAGTAGAGATGAAGAGAATGGATGAATCCTTGCATTGCTTCAAGTTGTCACTCCTTAATGTACAAGCTCTCTCTCTCTCTCTCTTACAACTCTCTCTTGCAATAATTTCTAGGGAAGAAGAAGAGGGACTAAAGAACTAAAACCTAGAGAGAAACCTATGAAAAATTACAACATCTAACAATTTCTCCTCTCTTCTCCATTCTGTCTTTTCTCGCAGGTCAGGTGCAGATATTTATAGGCTGAGAGAGAAGCTTCAAGAGCCCTTTCTGTTGGCGCAAAATCCGGATCTCAACGGCCTTGGATCTGCCGCGTTTTGGCGGTAAACTGCGGCAAAACAGAATCTGTTGGGGAACAGAATTCTGTTGCAGATTGGTTACAAGGTTGTTATCCACGTGGCCTTCTAAAATCTTCAATTGGCGCGCGGATCTCTCTGGATTCTGATTTCAAATCTTGGGCTTTATTTTAATTTGGATTAATCCCTTTAATTATTGCTAATTAAAGTGATTATTGGGCTTTCTCTCATTTGAGTGTGGTCCTGCAAATATATAGAGAAGATGAGTAAAAATCATATATTTATTTGCAATATGCATGGGGATTATGTGGTAAAATATGCAATATTGTGTATCAATCAGCCCTTCACGGGGAATTCGGCTACACTCGTTGGTTGTATTAAGTGTAGTTGCAAATTAGTTTTAGCTTCCGTATTTAGTTTCTAGATTAGCCATATCACCTATTCACCCCCCTCTTGGTGATTTACAATTGGTATCAGAACCTATGCTCCTGATACTTTAGGTTTAACAACCTAAAAGTGAGATCTTGGTTTAGCTAATCTATATTTGCATTTGCATATATTTGTTTGCACACATTTAGTTTGCACACCTATGGACTTCATGACCCCTCCTATGTTTGATGCTTCCAACATTATTGTTTGGAAGACTAGGATGTCCATCTATTTACAAACACTAGGTTTGCATGTTTTTCTTGCCGCTACCAAGAAATGCTATCTTGGTAATAGCAATCATATAGGGGCCAATGCACAAGCCCTTGAGGCCATTAGAAGTACGCTTTCTGAAGAAGTTCTTATGCATGTTTCTAATCTTGATTTCGCTTTTGCAGTGTGGAACAAGTTGACAAGCACAACCACCTCCAAGCTTCAAGTGTCAATCTGACAAGAGGAGGAATCTAGTGGAGACTCCGAGTCACAATGCTTCATGGTCCAAGGAATGACCCCCTTGAGGTACAATCGAAATCTCAACTAGATAATGATGATGCTAGTTCTTCATGTAATGATTTTGTTGATGCCCATGCTTTGAATGAAGAACTCTCTATTGTGTGTGAAAAATTAATAGAAAAATATAACATTTTGAAAAAGAAAAGTCTAGGCATTAATAATGAAAATAAAAATTTGATTTCTAAACTTAACAATGTTTTGCAAGAGAAGAAGGAGATTTCTAATGAAAGGGATTCATTAAAATCTCAACTTGATCTTGCCCTAAAAGAAAATAAATTTTTAAAAAATAAAAATGATTGTGAAATGTTTTGAAGAAAAATAAAGTTTTAACTTCAAAAATTGATTTTGTTTTAAAAGAGAATGTTGCTTTGAAAAATAAAATAATTTCTATTTCAAATGATTTAAAGGTTTGTTTAAAGAAAAATGAAGTTTTAGAAAATAAAATAGATTCACATGTTTGCCATGCTAGGGTAGTTTCACCTAGATCACCCCTTGCATGCTCCACTTCTTCTATAATTAAAAATGATATATCCATGCTAAAAAAGAATGTTGATTGTTTGGGCTCCACTTTGAGCCATTGTGTTTCTAGCCATACACGTTTGGAATCTTTGTTTCGAAAGAAACAAGTTCCATCTTTGCATGCACACCCATCACGGCATACACATGCTTCCCACGGTCACCACCATCACATGTATGCTCATGTGTACACTTGTACACATTGTGGACGTAAAGGCCACCTTGCTAAATTTTGCTATGATAGAATACATGTTTCAAATTTAGCAAATTTTGTTTAGGTTAGGAAAGGTGCAAACCCCTATGGACCCAAAGAGTGTGGGTACCAAAGACCACCCCTATTTGTTTGATATAGGTGTGGGCTCTCGCATGACGTGAAAGTAGCGGTACCTTAGAGTGGATGCGTTCCGAGCTTAAAGGAAACAATTTGGATGCATCACTTTCAAGGGATGTTTGGTGGGGGACCACCTTGTTTTGGAGACATGAAGAGTTGCCTCATAGGTTTTGGTAACGGTCTCTTACTCCTTATTTATGTTTGCATGTTTTTCATGTTCATTATTTATAGCATGTTTTGATGTTTATAGATTATTATGAAAAAGCCATTTTTATTAGATCCTTGACATGCATGTATAGCATTTGAGACATCCATGTTTAATATGGACCATTATTTTTGTGTTCTCGCATATGTTTAGCTATCATGTTTATCATAATTCTAATAACATGTGGATTTACATAATGATCGTTTTTATGCTTATCATGTTGATTTATTTCTTGTTTTATGCTTTAAATGTTGAATATATGTTTAAATGTTAGTTTTCATTAAGACTAGGATATATACTTGTACATAGAGTGGGCCACAAATAGATCTTTATATGTTTGTGCTTACACGCCTATTTGTACCCATTAGATGTGCTAGTATAGTCTAGTTTTGATGATTCATGCATTTGACTAGTATTCTTATTTCATCCATGTTTTCATGTTTATATGTTTAACTTCATGTATATGTCTATCTTGTCCAAACTATTGTTTATACATATACATCCTTTGAGCCACGAGCCCTTCATGCATATATTATTGTGGACTCGTTGTATTTGGATATGTATGTATATTTTAGTTTGTATAAGATATACATATGCCTTGAAGATTAGATAGTTTTAATGATTTTCATGTTTTCGTGTTTAAGGAATATTGAGCTTAATTGCCAATTTTCATGATTATATGTTTCACATTACACTTGTACACTCACCTATTTTAAAATGTTTCTCATGATTATGTTTTCATGAGTATGATATATGCTTCATAGACTTTTGAGTGTCTTAGTGATCATGTGATTTACATAGTTTCATGAAAAATATTTTGTTTTATTCCTTACTTGAAGGATTTCGTACTAGTTAACAAGTTTTTCCATTTAACTAGTTGCGGGATTCTTTGTTATGGTAGAAGTTTTCAAGCATACTATATTTTTTAAACCTATTTTTTGGAAACTCCTACCTTCCAAGGGTGGATGAATGGGAGATCATGCTCATGTATGCTTTATAGTGAAAATCATTTTAAACTTGAACATGGTTGGGAGGATAGGATATGAGGTATACACTTGATATTATTGTTGTTTCAATTGATATCATTGAATTCCTTCCATTGGTATTAATATTGACATTTTTAATATTGACATTTTTGTATACTCATATATTTTTATTTATGTATGCATACTCTTCAAATTGTATCAATTTCGATTGGTATCAAATTTTTCATACATATATAAATTTTGTTTATGGCTAAGCTTGAGTTTTAATGATCATCATGTTTCAATTGATTAGTTTTCAATTGGTATTCTAATACAAGATTAGACATTGTTTTTATTTGGTATTTCATAAAGGGGGAGAAAACTCGTATTTTATTTTTCAATTGGTATTTGGTTTACCATTGGTTTTGTATTCCACTCCCTTGCTTTATGATAGAAAATAATAATTTCAATTTGATATCATATGGTTAAAAAGAATAATACTTTAAATTGGTATCAAGATTGTATTTGTTTCCTCAAAATTGGTATCAAGATGCTTATTTGTTTACTCAATTGGTTTCAAGATTTTTGTTTATTTTCATTTGTATCTATTGATCTATTTCTTTCAATTGGTATCCATAAAAATTTATATTAATTTGTTTGTTTGACCCCTTTTGTTAATTTTTTTTTGTTTCAAACAAAAAGGGGGAGAAGAATGTTTTGTTATTACTTGGACCCCTTGTTGATGATTGACAAAAAGGGGGAGAAGTATTTGAGTTTATGCATGTTTTATATGCATGTTTTGTTTTATTTATTAGTTTGTCGTTTAATTGTTTAATTGGTATCAAGAGCATTATTTAAGAACATGTTTTTATTGGTATCAAGAGCACGTTTTATGCATGATGCATTTCATATGTTTGGTATTAAGAGCATGTCTTTGTTTGGTACCTTATTTTATGCATGTCTATGCATACATGTTTATGAGCTTTCACTGCATATTTATTATGTTTATTGCTATGCATGAGTTAAGGGGGAGCTTCTTTGAAGCTTAACTTTAATCCATGCATATATAACTCCATGAGTTTTGTCATCATCAAAAAGGGGGAGATTGTTGGCCCAAAGGCCTTCCACTCTAGTTTTGATGATGATTAACTCATGTAGTTATGTTTACTAATAATCTTGTGATTTTACTTTCAGATCATTTATCAAGATATTAGTTGGTGATTAGCTTCAACAAGAGGAGTTTGGAAGCTTTCACATGGTGATTCCAGAGCCCGAGCATCAAGATCATATATAGCCTCGCTCGTGGATCACGGAGTTTTGGATCGAGTCGACTTGAAGATGAAGATCGTCAAGAAGACTTAGGTATCCTATTTTAGTGTGTTTTGATCCATTTGTAAAGCCTAGAATAGTTGATATGCTCAAGTGCACAATACACACAAGTTTTATGGTTTTTGGTTTTCATGAATAGTTTAGATCAAAACAAGTTTAAATGGTTTTTATGTATATTAGATGTGTTCGATATACATACATGCTTCATATCTTAGACAAACTTATTTTGATATGCCTATTCATGAGTTTTAGGAAAAATCAGATTTCCTATTGAAAAATCCAAGTTTGATAAAATACAGTTTTTGATTTTTGGTAAAAATGATAAGACACAAAAATGTTTCAAATTGCTTGATATTTGAGTTGAAATTTTTATCACATGTTTATATATCAATGCAAAATGTTAAAACTATTTTTATGGATTTTTATAAGATTAATAAGAATTTTTAGAAATATTTTTAACATGTTTTTCTGTCCCAGAATAATGGCTGCCAGGCGCTGGCGGTCGACCGAGACGGTCGACCGTGTTCCAGAGCCGGTCGTCCGGTCGGTCGACTGACGTGCACAGCCTTCTGCACGTTGGGCAGGCAACTGGGCCGGTCGACCGGACAGAGAGCTTTGCTCTCTGTAAATCTGCAGTCGACCGGGCGGTCGACTGTGTTCCTCCAACGGTCGAAAAATAGAACGTTGGCGGTCGACCGGGCGGTCGACCGCCAGCCGCTTTTGGCTGAGAATTCAGCCAACGGCTAGTTTTAGGGTTTGGCCTATATAAACCCCATTCCTTTGGGATTTTGGCCAAGGTTTTTAACAAGAAAAATTTCTCTATTCTCTAGTTTTTAAAACAAGTTTTCGAAGTGTTTAAGAGCTCAAAAGATCCATCTTATTTGTTTTAAAGTGTTTTGTTCATTTCAAAGAAATTAGGGTTTTGGGAATTAGTTTTTGATCTAAACTTCTATATCTATTTTAGTGTTTTCCCAAGTGAATTTCTTTGATCAAAACACTTTGTTTTTCACACTTGAGCTATATCTCCTATCCTATCTATTTAGGATCTTTGTTTTGTGGAAAAAGGATTTGTTTGAGGTTGTGGAAACCTCCAAGAGTTGTAAACCCTTTCTTATTGTATCCCTCTTTGGTAGAGGTGGAATTGGGTTGGTGTTTGCTCCCTCTTTGGTAGATGTTGAGATTGTTGGTTTACTCCCTCTAGTGAGAGGTGGAGTTTGGTTGTTTGGCTACGGGCCTATCCCTCTTCGGTAGAGGTGGATTGTGGTTGTATTGCCTCGGTGGCAGTGTAAGGTTGAGAGAGGAGTTCGGTACTCCTAGTGGAATGGAAATCCTTCTCGGTGAAGGCGGGGACTAGAGCTAGGGGCTCGAACCTCGAAACATATCTTTGTATTTGCGTTTGATCCATTGCCTCTAAACTCTCTCCTTTATTTGTGTTGTGCATCATTCATATCATTCATATTTGCTTGTGTTGTGCCTTGCATTATTTCATATTGTCTATATCCATTATATGCTTGGCTTGTGTTTGTGTGCCTCACTTATAGTTAACCACGAGAGCTTCATATAGCACCTCAACCCTTATCTAGGGGAATCAAGAGGAGTTAGTCCAGAGCCCTTCACGGGAAATTCGGCTACACTCGTTGGTTGTATTAAGTATAGTTGCAAATTAGTTTTAGCTTCCGCATTTAGTTTCTAAATTAGCCATATCACCTATTCACCCCCCCTCTAGGTGGCTTATGAGTTAGGTGGCAAGGAGAGGTAATTTTGAAATTTTGCTTTTTTTTATAAAATAAAAAATAATAAAATAAAATGAGATAAAAAGCTAATCCCTTCTTCTAATCTCCCCCATTCTCACCCTACAGAACGAAATCAGCCTCTCCCCCTCAATCTTTCAATCTCACTCATCTCTCTCTAATCTCTCCCAATCTCACTCAATCCCTTAATTCCCCTCAAAATCTAACCCATCTCTTTCTCCCCCTTTCTCTGACTCGGCAGCAGAAGGCCGAGGTTACACCGGTAAGGGAGGCGCGTAGGAGGGGGCAGGCCGGGGCTACTCCGGCCAGGGAGGCGGCACAGGAGGGGATAGGCCGGGCCTACTCTAGCCAGGGAGGCGGCACAGGAGGGGGCAGGCCGGGGCTATGTCGATCAACAGCGACGACCTGAGCAGGCGCGGGCGCACGGAGGAGGGCAGGGTAAGATCTCTCATCTTGATCTCTCTCTTTCTCACAATTTCTCTGTTCTCCTCACTAAATCTCAGTCTCTTCCTCTCCTACTTCATTCTGCTGCCGCAGAGGGGACACGACAGTGCGTAGGAGGCCAATCGACGGTGGCGCATGGGGAGAACGACTGACAATGAATGGTTGGAGAAGGTAAATTCTACACTTAAATAAACAATATTGTGTGTAATTTAACCATTGTAACAATATATATGTATTTTTGTATATGTTAGAAATTGAGAAAAGAAAGGGTGGTGCCGATACTCAGAGTAGACTTTTGCAAAGCAGTTTAAGGTGAAGGTGAGTGGAGTTTCTATATCAATCTATCGTATTCGGCAAAATAAGTATATTGGTATAGTGGTAAAGAATTAAACCGAAAACCTGTGATGCTAAATTAAAGGTATGCAAAAACAATTTCATACAACATGCTAAATAGAATTCACTTAAATTGTGATGAACATGTTTGGTCATGTGATAACTTGTATAAATTCATGTTATATGTATGCGATGGAGGTTATTTACATTTGATGTATTGATTCATGTATATGTCTGTGATATGGATTGAACAAACGAATTGTGTGAATATCACAGAATTATAAAAGCACTGCCTAACCGATATATTCCAATCGAGAATACTGTAATCCTAATATGAAAGATGTCGGTGATATATGGTTCATATGAAATTAGAAGTGTTAGTAAATGTATGCATGATTTTTATATATATATATATATATATATATATATATATATATATATAGACACACACACACACACACACACATACCATGTTATTGTTGGAGGAAAGGACCCGTATCGTACGGGCGGATGGGGGAAGACGGGGTATATCACTCAATATGTATTATTGGAGGAAGGGACTTGTATCGCACGGGCGGATGGGGGAAGACGCGGTATATCACTCATTATATACTATTGGAGGAAGGGACCCGTATTGCACGGGCGGAGGGCGAAGACAGTGCTACTATATTTATATGTATGGTGATGTTGTCTGGGTGTGCTAATGTTTGATATGGATAGATATATGTGACATTATGTGTAAAATAACCATATCAGGATATGGAAACAATATGAGAACAATCTTAGCATCATCGTCACAAAATTCACGAGCATACCTGTAGTTCATATCACTTTGTATCTTTATATGTTCATTATTTCAGTTTAGAATAAATTTCTATGTATATGCACTCCACTTACTGAGCTGTCGAGCTCACTCTATTAATTAATCTTATTTTCAAGTTAGAACAAGAATAAGGGCGCAACCTAGTACTTATTTGTTCATGTTGCTGGAGTCCCGAGCCTTTTACTATTTTGTGCCTACCTTTGTTATGTAATAAAGATAGTATAGTTATGACAATATCAAAACTCATGTATATATGTGTATCCTTAAACATGTTGTATGCAAGCTTATGGATCTTAGCATATCAGCATGTATGTTAACTTTAGCATTGGTGGTTTCAGTGGTTCTTGTAAATGTAAGTATTGATGTGGACGGCTCGAAGGTATGATATATGTTCTCTTCTTAATTAAGTAGACGATGTCAAGTTGAAACACTTTTATCAAGTGCTTGGGTGATTGTTCAGCTATATATATATATATATATATATATATATATATATATATATATATATATATATATATATATATATATATATATAATATATATATATATATATATATATATATCTAATGAGATTGATGTTAAGCCGTGTAGGCTGTTGATTATATTGTAGGTCCCGATATGTTACCAATTGTTGATTTGCTTTGATATCACTTGTGGATCTAAAATACGAAGTCAACACATATACTAAACAAAGAAGAATTAAAGTTAAATAAAATAAATAACTTGCAACAAAAGAAAAGTAAATCTCAGAAAAGTTAGACAAACGCAAACACGAGAGATTTATCCTGGTTCGGTCCTCGTGACCTACATCCAGTCCCCAAGCCACCCGCTTGAGATTTTTCTTTATCCTTGATTTTGTACACCCAAAATCAACACCATGCACACCATTTGACAAATCCCCTTTGCCAAATGTGTACACCTTCTCTTACAACCAAGAGAACGAACACCACCTTGTACAACTTTCTTCTACACCAAGAAGACACCTGTGTACAATGATTTCTTTGAGGATTACAACACTTTCTATAAGCCTTGGTACAATATGTGAACGTGGACAAGGGCTAGTATAGGAGAAACTTCAGAGAACTTCACTAGAGAGTTAGATTTTGGTGAAGAACTGAAGTGGGAACAGTTTTCAGGAAAACTAGAATATTGGCAGAATTTTGTTGTCAGAAAACTGAAGATTAGAATTGGTATTTTGCCTTAGATTAACAACCCTATATATAGCTGCACTCTAGGGTTAGTTAGGGTAGTTACAGGTGCAATTCAAAAGTTTAAACGTTGGGAAACGTTGCACAAAAGACCAGGTAACAGAAACTGTCCAACAGTCAGAAACTGCCTATAGTCGACTTGCCTTTTGAGTTAGTCGACTAGTCTAGGCAAATTTTCAAAGATTAGTCAACTAGTATTGGGTATAAGTCGACTAGGTTAAGATAAGCTCAAGTGACAGGTTTCTGGATAACTGAACCAAGTCGACTGCAGCTACTTTATAAGTCGACTAGGCTAGGGATTAGTCGACTAGGGGAAAGGGTTAGTCGACTACAAATGTCTATTAGTCGACTATGTTTTTTGTCAAGTCGACTAACAGGATAAACAGAGAGTTGGGATCATTTGAGACACAAGATTAGTCGACTAGGGAGTTTGGTCAAGTCGACTACACAATGGATTAGTCGACTATCAAAGGCTATAAGTCGACTATGATACTAAGATATGTGTGTGTGCATCAAGGCTTTTGACATGCTATTTCACAATTACAAAATATATCTTATCAACTCTCTTTGATCATGAAGAACTCTTGAATGGGCTTGTTTTAGAGCTTCAAATGATTGGCTTCACAAATGTCTTCATCAAAACAAGTTCCAACAGATATATGTATTGGAAAAGCGACAAATTACAAGGGAAATACTGCCGAAATTTTGAACAATTATGTGATTAGAAAAGATTATTATTCCCTTGATTTGACGATAAGTGGAGGATTAGTGTAATAAAATCTGGGACCGTTACAGTTGGTATCAGAGCGAGGTTAGATATAAAGATAGCCATAGATAGATGTAGAAAATAGGGTTGTTTGCAAATTGTATGAATGTTGGTATTTAATATTAAGCAGGGCACTTAGCCCTTACGGATTTAATTAAGTTCTGAGATATCAGATATTTAATCACTCTTTTGCGTTCGAATTCAGATACTCGCATATCTGGATTCGAATAAATTCAGCTAGGGGTGCGGGCCCCTAATATGAATCCCCAGTGGTATGGGACACTGGGAGGTGAGAGTGACGAAAATATCAGATAAATAAGACTTAATTTGAAACGTAATGGCACCAATAAGCTATTAGTTAGACTAATGAATTATGATTGGTTTCTTGGAGAAATTTTCATACTATTCATTATTAATTATTTGATTTGGGGTTATCCTAAATATATGGCTCTGTATATCTTGTTATTCAGATGGGAGATTCATACAAGTCTAGAGTATCATCGAGCAGTGCTGAATAGGAGAGTCTGAGTAGAATAGTTTCTACGGCAGATTGGGATTTCGAGTCCAGAGAAACAAACCCGAAGGTAATAATCGCAGGAATCGAGGGTAATGAAGAATCAATGAACATGCAGGAAGGTGAAGAGGATTCAAGCTTAATATGTGATGCAGAGAGTGCCATAAGAGGTTCACCAATAATTGAAATATCACACGATGCATCTAATCAAGATGAAGAATACAGTGAAAAAAATATTCATTGGAGGGATTTGGTGGTATCCTAACTGGGTGGAGAACTGGGATCTATATAGTGAAGATCTTGACGGTTGACATTGTGGTGACTCAAAAGACATGATAGAGGATGATGCCAGTAAGAGAGAGCTCTGATAAAAAAAAAATGATTCTGGTGGCAGTAGCGGCACTTCTTAAGTTAAACTGGGAGTACTTTTGTGAACAAATGTGACAAACATTCTAGAGATTTTAGGAGAGGAATATTTTGTTGTTTTGTGTATGGCAAGATAGAAATTTTAGGAAAATTTTTGGGAACGATAATTTGATATTTTGTGTGCATAACGAAAATGTATAAATGATACATTTAGTCCTGAAATCTTTTAAAAAAAAAATGAATACAATGAAGACTTTTGGCTAACTGAAAATCTTATGTTCATGCCCTCTTTATCATACATGTGCAATATGCATAATTTCTTATCGCATTGTAATGAATAAGTTATTGTTATTAGAGAGAGAAAACAGATCTCATCCAGCCACCAGTGAATGATGCTCAAATGAAGAAATGCAACAAATTAGCATGACGAGTAGTTTTCTTATCCAAAGCAACCAAATGAGATCTGAAGAAAATAATGGAAGATCAGAAGCTTCAAGAGTGATACCGGATTGAAGTACACAAGTAATAAGTCAAGATAACAACCCGCCCAAGCATTAGAACAGTTTTAGAAATTGAATCCTTCTGTATTCGAAGGAGTAGTTGATCTCCTTCAGGCTGAGAAATAGTTGTTACAAATAGAGAAGATTCTGAAAGTGATGAACTGTACAGAGGACCAGCGGGTGTCATTTGCCACTTTTAAGTTTTAAGGAGAAGCAGAGCATTGGTGGAAGATGATAAAGAATAATGCTATGTCCTTGAAGGGTGGGAATCACTTCAGAGTATTTTACTCAGAAGTTCAATTAGAAGTACATTTCGGAATCAGTTAAGGACAGACTAGCCTCAGAATTCCTAGAACTGAAGCAAGGGCACATGATAGTAAATCAATATGATACAAAATTCATCCAATTGTCCGATATGTTGAAAATTTGATCAGAAGTGAAGCGGAGAAGACAAAAAAAAATCCTAATTTTAAGCGTCTCCGATATCAAGGACCATCTGGTTGAAGAACATACAATTTTGGAAACAGAGGGAGCATAAGATCCAATATGGTCCCAATTTAAAGGAGTCCGAACTTGAGCCATGGACGAGGGCTCAGAGTTGAAGAGTTCTTTCTCAATACATCGAGCAAGCCCGATTCTCACCTCAGACCTGTGGGGGTTCTTTGGTGTCAGAAATGTAACAAGAGACACTTTGAAAGTTGTATTCAGGAAAAGAGTTGCTATGTTTGCGGGGGAGTGGGACACACGAAGAAAAATTGTCCAACCTTGCAGAAACATCAAGTTCTAATAAGGGAACTGGGAGATCAATGTCGGGAATGGTTCCCTCTAGCGGATCGATATTGAGTCCTTACGTTGCAACTAACATGCCTCATCCAGCAGCAACACAAGCAACGGTTCAACAACCTAGGGCATAAGGTCGGATATTTGCAATATCACAGCATGAAGCTCGGACATCTAATGCAGTAGTGGAAGGTATGATCGCTTCATCTGGGCTCACTGCACGAACACTATTTAATTCAGGAGCAACTCATTTTTTTGTTTACATTGCATTTGCTAGTAAACTGGATCAAAATCCTAAACATTTAAACTTTCGACATGTTATTTCTACACCATTTGGGGTTGAGGTGATAACTAGTATTAAGTACAAGGGGGTGAGATTTTTATAGGGAGAAAAAAAAACACTTGTGGACTTGATAAAGCTCGGGAGATAGGTTTTGATATTATACTGGGGATGGATTGGTTATTCGCGTACCGAGCATCCGTGGATTGTTATCAGAAGAAAGTGATCTTCAGAGTTGATGAAATTCTAAAGTTTACTATCGAAGGAATCCAGGATGAACATAGAATACCAATCATATTTGCAATAAGCAACGAGGCTAATGATGCAAGGATGTCAGGGATTTTTAGTTGAAGCAAAAATAGAAGACATACAAGTAGTTAAAAAAAAGTAAGAAAGAAGAATATCCAGAAGTGTTTCCTAAAGACTTATTAGGATTACCCCCAGATCGGGAAGTGAAGTTTGTTATAGATATACTACCGGGGATCACTCCTATATCTAAGGCCCCATACAGGATGAACCCAGCAGAAATGAAGCAACTTAAATACAACTACAAAAGTTATTGGATAAACGATTCATTAGACCCAGCGTGTCACCATGGAAGGCACCTGTATTATTTGTGAAGAAGAAAGATGGGAGTACGAGACTGTGTATCAATTATAAAGAACTAAACAGGGTTACTATCAAGAATCGATATCCACTTCCCTGAATTGATGATTTATTTGATCAACTTCAAGGATCCGGTGTATTTTCTAAGATTGATTTGAGATCTGGATACCATCAACTAAAAGTTAAGACTGAAGATATAGGTAAGACAATTTTTAGAATAAGATATGGACACTTTGAATTTTTGGTTATGCCTTTTGGACTTATCAACGCACCAGCAGCATTCATAGATCTGATGAATATAATATTTTAATCATATTTGGACCAATTTATAGTAGTATTTATTAATAATATTTTAATCTACTCAAAGGGTCAAGAAGAACATGAGATCTTCAAATAGTACTCCAAACAGTAAGGGAGAAACAATTAATATGCTAAATTTAGTGAATGTGAATTTTGGGTTATAAAGAGTTGGGTTTCTTGGCCATATCATCTCTAAAGAAGGAATAGTTGTTGACCTGATAAAAATTAAAGCAATTAAAAACTGGCCCCGACCTACAAGCGATTCAGAAATTAAAAGTTTCTTAAGTTTAGCTGATTATTATCGAAGATTCATTGGAAGATTTTCTAACCTCACGGTACCACTAACCTAGTTGACCAAAAAAGAGTATGAAGTTTATTCGGGACAATAAACAAGAGAAAAGTTTCCAAGAACTGAAAGATAAACTGGCAACAACTCCAATACTGACGGTGCCTTCAGGAACTGAAGGATCTGTTATCTGTAATGATGCTTCAAAATTGGGACGAGGATGTATATTGATGTAATATGGGAGAGTTATCACTTATGCTTCCAGACAATTGAGAAGCCATGAGAAAAATTTATCCTATTCATGACCTGAAATTGGCCGTGTTAATTTTTGCATTAAAAATTTGGCAGTATTATCTGTACGGATTATCATCTGAGATTTATACAGATCACAAAAGTCTAAAATATATTTTTACACAGAAAGAGCTAAATATGCGATAAAGGAAATTGTTGGAGTTGATGGAAGATTATAATATCACCATTCATTATCATCTGAGAAAAGTTAATGTAGTGGATGATGCATTGAGCAGAAAATATAGTGGATCACTAGACAACCTGAATTATTAAGAGACTTGGAAGAAAAAAATCTACAGATAGAGGTAAACTCTGCTGGAGATTCAGATCAAATAGGCAGGGCGAATCAAGTGTCCAATTCGGTCTTTAAGACAGATTCATCAAGGCACAACTAGAAGATGACCAATTGAGAAGAATTAAAGAACGAATAGAAAAGGGAGAACTCAAAAAAAATAAAATAAAATCGCACCGTCGATGGTGTAATAAAGCATGGAATCAATTATGTGTTCCACAATAAGTGAATTAAGGGAAGAAAACATGAAGGAAGCTCATAGCACACCTTATACCGCTCACCCAGGAAGTGCTAATTACTAAAATATACCAAGACCTGTGACAATTTTTGGTGGGACGAAATGAAGAGACATCACAGAATTTGTACAGAAATGTCAAGTTTGCCAGCAAGTAAAGGCAGAACATATGAAACCCCCAGGATTATTGGTGCCACTACTTATTCCTGAATGAAAGTGGGAGTATGTCGCAATGGATTTTGTATCAGGTTTACCGTGAACACTACAAGGTTTCGATGTAATATGGGTAATAGTGGATAGACTTACCAAAAATCACCCATTTTATACCCATACGTCTGTATTACTCTGTAGACAAGTTAGCCCAACTCTATATTTAAGAGATAGTCAGACTGCATGGAGTGCTTGAAAATATAATATCAAATCAGGATCCTAGATTTTAGTCCAGACCTTGAAAATATTTGTCAGAAGACATGGGTTCTAAATTACAACCAAGCACAGCAGCATATCCTCAAACAGATAGACAGTCAGAGATGACAATTCAAATATTGAAAGATATGTTGCGGGCGTGTATAATGAATTTTGGAGAAAATTGGGGTAAGCATTTACCTTAATAGGGTTTGCCTATAACAGTAGTTATCAATCTACAATTGAAATGCCCCCGTTTGAAGCACTTTATGGCTGAAGATGTAAATCTTCGATATGTTGGGAAGAAGTCAGTGATAGGAAGATCTATGGATCAGATCTGATCCAGGAGAACGCAAAGAAAATTAAGACAATCAAAAAAGAATGAGAACATTCCAAAATAGGCAAAAAGCATATGCCAACCATCGTCGCAGACCTCTAGAATTTTAAGTCAGTGATAAGCTCTTTCTAAAAGTATCCCCAATTAAAGGAATACTCCACATCAATAGAAAGAGTAAATTGGATTCATGATTTGTTGGACCATTCAAAACATAGAAATAGTTAGATCGGTGGCCTATCGACTCATTTTACCTCCGAAACTTAGAAGAACCCATGATGTATATCATGTGTCACAACTTAAGAAATATATCTCAGACCCCAATCGAGTGATATGTTATCAATCCCTTCAACTTTAAGAAGATTTAACCTATGTGGAAAAGCCCATACAGATTCTGGACCGCAAGGTAAAGAAATTGCGAAACAAGTCCATCCCGTAGGTTAAGTGTCATGGAAAAGTCAACAAGTCGAGGAGATCACTTAGGACTCTGAAAAAGATATGCGGACTCCTACCCCTACATATTTCAGGGTACGACAAGTTTCGAGGACGAAACCTTTTTTAAGGAGGGTAGAACTGTAATAGTAGTATTTTTCTAACCTTGTTTATTTTTAATTAGCGGATAATTAGAAGGTGATAATCTTAATATAGTAATTATGGTGATGATTTATTAAAAAAAATAATAATAATTGTGGCCCATGAGTACAGAGAATATATATGCGTAAATATATATGTATATGAGGATGTACAAGTGGTGAATAAATTTAAATAAAAAGAGGTTGTATATTTAATTATAGATATTAAGTACATTGGGTAGGAATACTTGGAGACTCATGGATATATATACACCCACATATTAGTATTCATGATTTATTGAAAATGCACATAATAAATAATGGTTAAATGGATGAAGTGGAGAATGACTTCATTTAGGGTGAAGGGTAAGGATTTAGTCTTGGAATTGGGAAGTTGAAGGAAGGGTGGAGATCGAATTGAAGTTAGTGATGGGTGAGGTGTCAAGGAGAGGTAATTTTGAAAATTTGCTTTTTTTTTATAAAATAAAAAATAATAAAATAAAATGAGATAAAAAGCTAATCCCTCCTTCTAATCTCCCCAATTCTCATCCTACAGAACGAAATCAGCCTCTCTCCCTCAATCTTTCAATCTCACTCATCTCTCTCTAATCTCTCCTAAACTCACTCAATCCCTTAATTCCCCTCAAAATCTATCCCATCTCTTTCTCCCCCTTTCTCTGGTTCGACAGCAGAAGGCCGAGGTTACACCGGCAAGGGAGGCGGCGCATGAATGGGCAGGCCGGGGCAACTCCGGCCAGGGAGGAGGCGCAGGAGGGGGCAGGCTGGGGCTACTCCGGCCAGGGAGGCGGCGCAGGAGGGGGCAGGCCGGGGCTATGTCGATCAATAGCGACGACCTGAGCAGGCGCGGGCGCACGGAGGAGGAGCAGGGTAGGATCTCTCATCTTGATCTCTCTCTTTCTCACAATTTCTCTGTTCTCCTCACTAAATCTCAGTCTCTTCCCTCCCTCTTCATTCTGCTACCGCAGAGGGGACACGACAGTGCGGGGGAGGCCAGCCGACGGTGACGCATGGGGAGAACGACTGACAGTGAATGATTGGAGAAGGTAAATTCTACACTTAAATAAACAATATCGTGTGTAATTTAACCATCGTAACAATATATATGTATTTTTGTATATGTTAGAAATTGAGAAAAGAAAGGGTGGTGCCGATACTCAGAGTAGACTTTTGCGAAGCAGTTTAAGGTGAAGGTGAGTGGAGTTTCTATATCAATCTATCGTATTCGGCAAAATAAGTATATTGGTTTAGTGGTAAAGAATTAAATCGAAAACCTGTGACGCTAAATTAAAGGTATGCAAAGACAATTTCATATAACATGCTAAATAGAATTTACTTAAATTATGATGAACATGTTTGGGCATGTGATAACTTGTATAAATTCAAGTTATATGTATGTGATGGAGGTTATTTACATTTGATGTATTGATTCATGTATATGTCTGCAATATGGATTGATCAAACAAATTGTGTGAATATCACATAATTATAAAAGCACTGCCTAACCGATATATTCCAATCGAGAATATTGTAATCCTAATATGAAAGATGTCGGTGATATATGGTTCATATGAAATTAGATGTGTTAGTAAATATATAGATGATTATATATACACACACACACACACATACATATTATACACACACACACACACACACACATACATACCATGTTATTGTTAGAGGAAGGGACCCGTATCGTACGGGCGGATGGGGGAAGACGGGGTATATCACTCAATATATATTATTGGAGGAAGGGACCTGTATCGCACGGGCGGATGGGGGAAGACGGGGTATATCACTCAATATATATTATTGGAGGAAGGGACCTGTATCGCACGGGCGGATGGGGGAAGACGGGGTATATCAGTCATTATATACTATTGGAGGAAGGGACCCGTATTGCACTGGCGGAGTGCGAAGACGGTGCTACTATATTTATATGTATGATGATGTTGTCTGGGTGTGCTAATGTTTGATATGGATAGATATATGTGACATTGTGTGTAAAATAACCATATCACGACATGGAAACAATATAAGAACAATCTTAGCATCATCGTCACAAAATTCACGAGCATACCTGCAGTTCATATCACTCTACATCTTCATATGTTCATTATTTCAGTTTAGAAAATAAATTTCTATGTATATGCACTCCCTTCACTGAGCTGTCGAGCTCACTCTATTAATTAATCTTATTTTCAGGTCAGAATAAGAATAAGGGCACAACCTAGTACTTATTTGTTCATGTTGCTGGAGTCCCGAGCCTTTTACTATTTTCTGCCTACCTTTGTTATGTAATAAAGATAGTATAGTTATGACAATATCAAAACTCATGTATATATGTGTATCCTTAAACATGTTGTATGCAAGCTTATGGATCTTAGCATATCAGCATGTATGTTAACTTTAGCGTTAGGTGGTTTCAGTGGTTCTTATAAATATAAGTATTGATATGGACGGCTCGAAGGTATGATATATGTTCTCTTCTTAATTAAGTAGCCGATGTCAAGTTGAAACACTTTTATCAACTGCTTGGGTGATTGTTCAGCTATATATATATATATCGACAAATTACAAGGGAAATGCTGCCCTAATTTTGAACAATTATGTGATTAGAAAAGATTATTATTCCCTTGATTTGACGATTAGTGGAGGATTAGTGTAATAAAATCTGGGACCGCTACAGGATAACTGCAATCCACCAACTGTAACCTCCAAATTCCACAACATATACACATTGCCAACACATTCGGCTTGAAACATCACATGGGCCTATTTAAAAACCTCCATAAGATCACCTTTCGAACTGAAACAGAACCCTTCTCTATATAGGGCTCCAAAAGAGATGAGATTGTATCTTGATTCGGGAACATGACGAATGCCTTGAAGAGTAGTGATGCATCCATCATGAGATCGAAACTGGATTGTTCCTTCGCCAAACACCTTGCTTGTAGCGGAATTCCCCATGAAGATTTCTCCTCCTTGAACGAAGTGTATGAAGAGAACATCTTCATATTGGAACTGATATGCTGCGAACATTCAGAGTCTATGACCTATCTATCTTTGTTACCAACTGGTCCGTCTGTAACAGATAGAACGTCGCACTATTCTTCATCTTCTTCAACCAGTTTAGTGACATTAGCATCTGATTGTTTCTTCTTTCAAAGCCAACACTAGATCTAATGTGCCCCTTCCTATGACAGCAGTTGCACGCAAAATTCTTATGTTTTGAGTTACCCGTGGAACTTCCATTATTACTCTTCTCCCTTGAATAATGAACTTGCCTGGGATTATCATGATGAGAGGTGTCAATTTTGTTCTTGTTGAGCAGATGTTCCTTAAGCTCATTAACCTTGATTGTTGACTTGCCTCCATAGATGATAGCTTCTCTAAAGCTCTTATATGGAAAAGGTAAAGAACATAGTAATAGAAATGCTTGATCCTCATCTTCTATTTTAACCTCTATCTTATCTAGATCATTGATAATAGAGAAAATTCTGCAATGTGAGACTTGATAGGTGTACCTTCATGCATGCAGAAAAGAAAGAGACAGAAAAGAAAGAGACATTGCTTCAGAATCAATCGATTCGCCAATGACTTCTTCAGATAGTGGTCCTGAAGTCGCTCCCACAGCGAGGACGCTGTTTTCTTCATAGAAAACTTATCCAACACTTCGTCCGCCAAGCAAAACTGAATAGCTGTCAAGGCTTTCTCATCCGACTCCTGCCAAGTTTCTTCCTTCATGTTTTGAGGCTTTTTCTCCCTCCCGAGTAGTGCTTTCTTCAAACCGCTCTGGGTAAGGATGATGTTCATCCTAATCTGCCACATGCTGAAATTGATGACGCCATCGAACTTCTGAATATCGAACTTGATTGCGGATATCTTCAAGTTACCTTGATCTGATACCAATTGTTGGGAAACAATCTGTATGCTCTGATACCAGTTGTTGTGAATTCAAGGTCAGAGGACGCTCCCACGACCGGATCGACTAGGGCGACGTAGCAGATACGAACTACATGATCTACTAAGGCAACTTGAAGAAGAGAAGAAGAAGATATTTCAAAGTAGATAGAAAGCCAACACACAATATAATATGATTCCACCGATTAAACAGATCATGTGTACATCCACGAAAAAAGGAGGAGAAATGTTGACTGATTTTTCCTGCACACAAAAATAAGGATATTAAATTTAGAAATAGTAGTGTGAGGTTCAGCTCTAATCCGCGGTAGCAAGGCTATGCGGGTCGTGATCCTCAAGGAGGGACTGCGATAGAAGCGTTAAGCAAGTTTCTCTAAAAATTTATCTTTTTTAGTTATTTTGTTAGTCACGATGGTATTTACAATGGGTGGTATTTACAGTGAAGTGGAAAGGAGAATTTAGGAAGATGTGGATCTAAACTAAAGGAAGAAAAAGAAAGAAAGATTACCTCTTCAGTCTGCTTACCGTTTGAACCGTTGCGATGATTTACCTTTTCTTAGAAGGCGTACAAGCATGGCATATAGGATCGTCCGCCTTCTTAACTATGGAATAAAAAGCAACTAGGGAATAAAAAGCAACTATGAAGACCTGTTCATCGCCATAGGCCATCAAGGTTCCTTCTTCGGCTAGGTATTCTCGAAGCAGTTGGATCTCATGGTGGGCAAGACATTAGAGAAAGAAACAATGTCATAAACCAAAAATAGAAAAACAATGATAGACAAAGATAGAGACACAATAAAACATAAAAATAACAAAACAAGCTTTGATTTGATTTAAACAATGGAGGAAAATTTACAACTTACACCGGCTGTCACCATCGGTACAAGAGGATCCCTTCCTCCATGAATGCAACATCTCCTCTCAGCTTTCACAAAAAGAAAATAAAAATTTACAATGGAATCTAACCTAAAACCTAAAAACCCTAGCTTTTGGCCCTTTGCTGGACGCTGGACGATTCTGTACGTTGCATTGCAGTGATATTTATAGAGCAGAAGGCTGCAGAGTCCCAGTAGAACCTGCCCACGAAAACTGATAACTGGATGAGATCGTATTGCCGCGGATCCGCGGCTTTTGCCGCGGTTCCGCGGCAATCTGGTGGCTTCTGGCCACGCGCTTTGGCGCGTGGCCTCTCCTGGTCCGTACATGGGGGCGCCTGCTTCTGGAAGGTGGATCCTGGCCTTTTAATCTAGATTTTCGTGATAACTTGGTAATCAAGTCATCCCTAATCTAGATTTCTTCAAATTTCCTTTCCACGAATTTCCTTCCTATCTTGGCTTTTTATCCTCATCCTGCATGTGTTTAGGGTTGGATAGAACTCTATCCTTCCCTAATCTCTGATAATTGCAACTTTAGCCCTTGCATAATTGCACTTTGACACTTGATATTTGCATTTTGACTCTTGGGCTTCAAATATGGGCTTTTGGGCTTCACTGGGCTTTATTTATTATTAAATTGATAATTCGAGGCCTGCACATAATAAATTAAGAAATATTAATAAATGTGCATTATAATATGAATAAATGTGCAAATGCGATGGTATATATGATGATAAAAATGCATTTTTCACTACCTATCACACCCCCACACTTATCTTTTTGCTCGTCCTCGAGTAAAAATCAAAAAAGAAAAAGTTAATCTAACCTAACTCACTTTCGTAGGAATCACGATTGCACTTAGCACGTGCAACAAGCCGTTAAACCTCTAGGTTACCCTAGAGGACGAGTGTTGTCTCGTGAGGGTTTTCAGCGGATTGCACCCACAAAATCCATAAAAAGGAAAATATTTGAATTATATTTGAAGAGACTAAGTAGTCTATAAGTTTTTAGGATCCTCATTTTTATTCATTCCTCAAACCTAGTCTTAATAAAGCCAATTGTTGTCCATTTTAGGTAAGAATTAAAATTGAATTCTAATATAGTCTTTTTCGTTACCAAAAATCATATGCATCCTTTTGTTTCTACTAGGAATTCCTTAACTTGGACTCTCATGCCTCTTTATTATTTTTATAACTTCATCTAATTTTCTTTCGTGTAAGTATCAAGGCTTCTTGAGGCCCTAATACCTAACTAATTGATTATTAGATGTGTTAATATAATATATTTTTTTTTTTTTTTTTTGGCATGTATAACTCATCTAATTTTCTTTCGTATAAGCATCAAGGCTTCTTGAGGCCCTAATACCTAACTAATTGATTATTAGATTTGTTAGTACATTTAAGTAATTTTTCCTTAGTTCCCTCGGACTTTCTAATCCACCCATGTAGCGAACTTAAAGTCGGTGGCTCCCAAACCAGTCGGCTTTAGGGCACCAAGTGAGAAAACACCCCGCGGACTCAAATTCGAGTGAATTAGGCCCCAAAACTAAGGACTTTATTTTATTTACTCACCTTTAGGCATGAATACTTATGCTTCTTGAGGCACATGTATCAGCTTAATTGGTGAATTATTTTTTTTTCTTTTTTTTTTTTTATTATTATTTTTTTATGAGGCACAAGGTCTTTGTCTTAGAATCCTAGATATGCATTTGGTATGCACATTTCATTAAGGTAAAATCAAGACTAATTATTTATTCAATTTCTCTCCTATACCTAAAAATTAAACAATTTATTTATTTTGACCAAGTTTTTAGAAATCCTAATCATGATTTTCCTAATCCTTAAAACTAACTTAGATTTCTTTCAAAAAATAAGTCAAAATATTTCCTTTTTATAACAATTTTTTTTTTTTTTAAAAAAATTTTTTTTTTTATTAGCAATTTTTTTTTTTTTTTTTAGTTTTTACCTATGTTAGTATGTTAGTAAAGCCCACCCCCACACTTATCTCATGCATTGTCCTCAATGTATGAAATGAATGCAATATATGCATGAAAAAGAACAAGGGAAGGCGGAAGTTACCTTAGGGTGGTGGTTCCGGAGGTGGTCTAATTGGTCCACGAAATGCGGCCCAATCAAGATAACAGATAATTTGGTGGAACCCACCAGAAACTTTCCTTACATAACCCACTAAAATATATGTATGATCATTTTTTAGAATTTTCACCCCATCAAATTTCCAAATTTCATAATAAATTTCAGAGTTAATTGTCTCAACCTCCTTGTCCCAAAATGGAGAATGAAAGGATGGAATTATTGACTTGGACATTATAGGTGCGGGAACGAATACCGACTCAGGGAAGATGCTCAAATCAAGTAAGGGCTCAGGAGTCGGGCTAGGTTCAAGAAGTGGGTCCAAGTCAAAAAATTGAAACTCAAGTCCACAATCATCTTCCCACAATGGAATGTGACTCAATGGTGGTGATTCAAGTTCAGGAATGATAGATGTGGGAATCAAAACTGACTCTAAATATTACCTAAGTCGGGTAACAAAACAGGAGTCAATAATGATTCAGGAATTTGAACTTGATCATAGATTTGAGAATCTAGGTCACATTCGAGTTCTAATTCGGGAAAGGAAAAACTTGCCAAATTATCAGATTTTGAAGTTTCGGCAAGTTCACAAGATGGTACTGAATTAGAAACTTGTTGTTCCAAGCAACTTGGTTCGTCGGCTCTAATCAAGTGGTCATCGATATCAGAATCAGCCGGCCGGTGTAAGCATTCCACCATCAAATCTATGTCATGATCACGGGCTAATTTAGCCTCAGTCATGGCAGCTAGCATCCCTTCATAATCGATAGGTGCTTCTTGTTGAAAATAGGAAGGGTACTTGTGATAAAGTTGTGAGTCGGTGGACTCACGTATCATCATGTCTAAAATTGATGGAGAATTTTGCTTGGACTTATTTCTACTCATCATTTCCCAGATAGATGGATTTCTATTCTGAATGGGTGGATCTGAGTATGAATTTTGGGAAAAATGTGGACTAGATGGATATGGAGGACAATTTGGTTGAGAATTAGACTCGGGGGACTCGAAACCCCATGAACTCTGTGACGAGTTGAAATTATTATGGAAATTATAGTCATAAGATGGGGGGTGTGGGTTATATTCATTCGGATAAGACCATTCCGGCACACTAGATTGGTCAAAGTTAGGGTATGCCGGGTTGGTAATATCCGAATAATAGTTAGGGGTGTAATATGGATTAAAATTGGAATTGTTCTTATATGCCATATCACACCAACACAAACACAACAAACAAATAAACAAACAAAAAAGAAAAATTCTAACCTAAGTTAGGGTAGACCTATGACCTAGACGACTCCTAACTGGTTAGACCGTCCACAGGAGGTTGGGTGCAGACTTTGACCACAAGTTAATCAGCCAGGTCAGGGCAAGAGTGGTGGGAGGTTTTCCGTCAAAGACGTTCCTTAATTAAATAACCACCACACTTCGGGCTTTCGGCCCTCAATCCCCTTCCTAGACACTGATTTGGCAGGAGTCAACTTCCAACACCGTTCCCCCTTAGGATAATCTCCTATTGAGTCCGAGATGTCCCTAGGGCCAACGTCTACTAATTTTTAAGTTAGGCTTGGGTTAGTGAGTGCTTGGGATATGGTTTTTGGGCTAAGGAAGGGTGATGAAATCCCCACCTTATCTTGTTAATGGGTTATGCCCTTAAGATGAATTAGTGCAAGTGTACAAGATAAATAGATAAGAATCACTCAAAGCAGAAAATCAACCAAGAGATGAATCCTATTCTACATGCAATGCGTACGTACCTTGCCTCCAGCACTCTTCAACAGTAAATAAAAATAATTGAAAAGACACGTGCCTAATATGCAAACGTCTAATCAACTTTTAACGATTACAACCAATTTTTTACTGTTGATTAAATTAGCAGGTATATGGTGAATAATACAGAAAGTTAAGTACTGCAGAAGCTGTATTTTGCAGAGCTGAAGAGCCTGCAGAAAATTGGTTAGGAGTCAACTCCTTTGTGCTGCGTTTGTGCGGCTTTTGCCGTGGGAACGCGGCACTCTGGAGGGATCCTGGGCTCTGCTTTCTTGAGCAGAGTCCCAGGTCCACTTATATGTCACTGCAGTTGCCAAAATATTGTTTCTTCACCTGTAACCTGCAACAGAAAAGAATAAAGAATAAGTTAATAATTAAAATTTTTTTGTTTTAGAGATAACTTACCGTCCCTCCCCGGCAACGGCGCCAATTTGTTGACTGATTTTTCCTGCACACAAAAATAAGGATATTAAATTTAGAAATAGTAGTGTGAGGTTCAGCTCTAATCCGCGGTAGCAAGGCTATGCGGGTCGTGATCCTCAAGGAGGGACTGCGATAGAAGCGTTAAGCAAGTTTCTCTAAAAATTTATCTTTTTTAGTTATTTTGTTAGTCACGATGGTATTTACAATGGGTGGTATTTACAGTGAAGTGGAAAAGGAGAATTTAGGAAGATGTGGATCTAAACTAAAGGAAGAAAAGAAAGAAAGATTACCTCTTCAGTCTGCTTACCGTTTGAACCGTTGCGATGATTTACCTTTTCTTAGAAGGCGTACAAGCATGGCATATAGGATCGTCCGCCTTCTTAACTATGGAATAAAAAGCAACTAGGGAATAAAAAGCAACTATGAAGACCTGTTCATCGCTATAGGCCATCAAGGTTCCTTCTTCGGTTAGGTATTCTCGAAGCAGTTGGATCTCATGGTGGGCAAGACATTAGAGAAAGAAACAATGTCATAAACCAAAAATAGAAAAACAATGATAGACAAAGATAGAGACACAATAAAACATAAAAATAACAAAACAAGCTTTGATTTGATTTAAACAATGGAGGAAAATTTACAACTTACACCGGCTGTCACCATCGGTACAAGAGGATCCCTTCCTCCATGAATGCAACATCTCCTCTCAGCTTTCACAAAAAGAAAATAAAAATTTACAATGGAATCTAACCTAAAACCTAAAAACCCTAGCTTTTGGCCCTTTGCTGGACGCTGGACGATTCTGTACGTTGCATTGCAGTGATATTTATAGAGCAGAAGGCTGCAGAGTCCCAGTAGAACCTGCCCACGAAAACTGATAACTGGATGAGATCGTATTGCCGCGGATCCGCGGCTTTTGCCGCGGTTCCGCGGCAATCTGGTGGCTTCTGGCCACGCGCTTTGGCGCGTGGCCTCTCCTGGTCCGTACATGGGGGCGCCTGCTTCTGGAAGGTGGATCCTGGCCTTTTAATCTAGATTTTCGTGATAACTTGGTAATCAAGTCATCCCTAATCTAGATTTCTTCAAATTTCCTTTCCACGAATTTCCTTCCTATCTTGGCTTTTTATCCTCATCCTGCATGTGTTTAGGGTTGGATAGAACTCTATCCTTCCCTAATCTCTGATAATTGCAACTTTAGCCCTTGCATAATTGCACTTTGACACTTGATATTTGCATTTTGACTCTTGGGCTTCAAATATGGGCTTTTGGGCTTCACTGGGCTTTATTTATTATTAAATTGATAATTCGAGGCCTGCACATAATAAATTAAGAAATATTAATAAATGTGCATTATAATATGAATAAATGTGCAAATGCGATGGTATATATGATGATAAAAATGCATTTTTCACTACCTATCAAGAAACTTTATAAAAACTTTGGGGGGGTACAATAAAAATTACTTACACCTCACGCTGAGAAGATTACAAGCCCTTGATCGTCGCCAACAACAGCGAACCATTGTGGCTAAGCTTCTCCACGAATTTTTCACCTAGATGAATTACACCCTAGAAATTATAAATTCATTGGATTCTCTTAGAATACATTGAAGGCCACCCTTAAAGGGTTATTTATAGACCATACAACTCCCCTAGTCCTAAACAAGCTCCTTCAATCAGAATAAAGGAAACTTGAATTCAACTCGGACTCAAAACACCTTCAATCAGAATAAAGGAAATTTGAATCCAATTCGGACTCAAAATAGATCCAGAAAAGGAAACTGTCAAATCTGACATTAATCAACCTTCACAACGTATTCACATCATAATCCTAACAATTAGTCCACAGGTGGATGGTTCGGATTCTAACTAATCAGTTGTTTTGCTTACTATCACTGCTCCTACAGTTTGCTACTCCTACATAATGCCTCATCTTCGAGCATTGGTTGCCAAAGTTTCATGCTGCCTATGAAGGGTTTAACATGCTGAACTTGTGGTGCCCGTTTCGGACTGAATTAGTGCTTTGACTAAGTCACGCAATAAAACTTTAAAAACATGTCTAAATGAGCATGGTAACATGTCATAGGTTGTTATTCATTTGAAGTCACTTGATGTTCAAATTCATAAAAGTTATCAATGTAACACATATTGTAATGCTTCAGATAATATTGCCGCAGTAGTATTTCTATACTCTAATACAAAATACATGATTAATGGCGATTAAAAATTGACTTTAAATAAGTATTTACAACCGATGTCTTTCCAGGTATCGAAAAAAGTCCCAGATAAATGACGGCGGTTAAAAATTGTCATCATATATCGGCCATAGTGTAAGTTTTTGATTAAAAACTGACGTTGTAATTGGACTTTTAACGTCGGTTCTCTATAAGATGTTGAGAGCGTTTGCTCATTCATCCATTTGATTGTCTTTATTAATCATTTATAGAATCTAAGCCTGAGTTGAAAAATTTATTCTGTAATAACCAATCTTGAAGGATTTTTGTGTGAAAGTGGAAATAATACCAAAATTCGGTGGCTGTCAATCGCAGGCTTGGTTTTGTTTTTGCTTATTTTTTATAATATTTTATAAAGGATCTTTTTGGCGTGTTTTGTTTTAATATATTTTCCCCTTTCTTTCTTGTTTTCCGCATATCTCTTTAATATAAAATAATATTTTTTTGACTTTAATGATGATGCGGCTATGATTATATTTTGATAATTAGTGCTTTTGTTTGTTTCTCGTGCCCAGGCTCTTCATCATTGAGTTGTGATTTAGTTTCCTTCTTTTTCAACTTTTTGGTGTTGCGGCCCCATCATCAACGTGGGCAGTAGTCTGCCTCGTGTCCAGTGTATGGATGAGGAACGTTGGCAGCTGTCTTCCTTCGTGCGTGCGTCTGCAAAGAGACCTCGCGTCTCTGCCCTCGGATCCCGTGCCCGAGAGAAGACTGCGTGTGGGGCTCCGTTGGTGAACAATGGAGATCTGGCTCAGCGAGGTCCACACGAAGGCGGTCGCGCATGAGAATCGCAAAGCGCCGCGGCCGGTGCGCGAGATCGGCGATCTGTTGGGTTGATGCAGGTAATCAATTTTCATTTAATGTAATTAGTTTATTTAAATATTTAATTAATCAGTTAATTTTGTTTAATTAGTTAGATTGATTATTATTGCAGTTTGTTAGATTAGCTTTTAATGTTGATTGTTTTTGTGTTAGTAATTTAGTCATGTGTGGCTAGATTCTCTTCAGGTATTTAGGGAGATTAGCCTAAGTTAGATTTTTATGTGGACTGTTTTAGATCTTTCACTGAGGGTCTTGCGGACGCATCAATTACTTTAGATCTATTAGAAAATTAAATTCCAAAATAGTCAGGTGTTTGACATGTCATGTATTTTAAATTAATAATTCGTGCTTAGAATTTTACTTTTTTTTGCCATTAATCAAATTAATTTAATTTTTATTCATTCTTTGATTATGAAATATAGGATAATAACCTGTGCTTAGATCAAAATTTCTAGAATTAGTTACCATTCTAGAAATAGGTATTTGATGATCGTCACCCCAATAGTCGAGAGACCGAGATTGATCACATAACGCTAGTTTAGGAAATTCAACTCTAGATACCCATTTGCTAAGATTAACATGTAGTTCAAAACAAACTCTCAAACTTTTTTTACCAATTCGTCTAAAAGTGTTGAAACTATAAAAATAACGTCTCTGTGGATCGACCCTCCATTGTTATAACAGTCAACCCTACACTTGCGGTTAATTTTAAAATAGGAGAGTGGATTCTCCCATCACTCACAGTACTCGACAGGGACGAGGCTGACTCTGATGGGGATGATGATCATGGCCTACACGTTACCGGTGTCGTTCGTGCATTTCCCTCAATAGGGGAGCATGTTTTTGCCACCGTCAAAGAATGCGACGGTGGACGCTTACTACGCGTCGGAGTATGGAGAGGAGGAGAAGTACCAGGGTGGAACTGAGGTGTTAGTCAGAGATTGATGAGGACAACTAGTGGTGGGGTTTCAGGGCAAAGATGAGGAGTTGGTTTCGTGTGGGCTGTTGGATCACGCCACGTCAGCGATGCGAGTGATGAGGAGTTGGCTCGAATTTTAAGGCAGGGGGTTTGGTGGGTTTTTTATTTTTTTTTAAAAATAGAAAATGACGTCGGTTATTTTATAACTGACATCTTTTCTTTTTCATTTATTTTTCAAAAATGTCACCGCGCCTAAGATTTAATGGCGGCTCAAACCGCAGTTAAATCTCTATGATTTAACGGCGATTCATTAGAACCGCCGCTAAATCATGTTATGTAACGTCAATTCTAGTGAATCATCGTTACATTTTAGAGATTTAACGACGGTTCTTTAAGAAACGTCGTTAAATCCATCCTTAACGGCGGTTCTTAAAGAACCACTGTTAAAACCCATAATTTATCTACAAAATTGCCACCACGCTTTTCTTAACATCATTTTAAGTGAAAAAATGACTTTAAATGTATGACGTTGAATATATAAATTGTAGTAGTGCTACTTAATGTTCATTTTTAATGATAAACTAAGCTGTAGTCAGGAACTACTATGTGGTCATGTAAAGAAGGTATTCCTAGGAGTACACTGGTGTGGTTTGTAAATAGTATGATTGTAACGTCCCGATCCTGCGGGTACGGAGACGTTACTGCGACGTATATACGCAGATCAGAAATACCCTCCCGTATATACGCTAAGCATCAGTACAGGAAAGAATCAGGGTACGGAAGCAAGTGGTACATTATACATTCCAACATATGAGTACAATTACAAAGTTATCACCAGAGGTGATCCAATATTACAGGAATATTGCATCACTAATATGCGCAATTGCGACATTACAAAGAGATGTACAAGTATGAACAGTACCCAGGCACTCACGAGTTTACAAAAGGAAAACTCGAGAGGCACACAGGGGGGCCTGGAAAGATGGGGTTCTGAATGGTCTGCTGGGGATCCACGCTTCCGCTGCGCCACTCAGGTCAGCAACTGGAATTCTACAAGCTCCAAGCCTCGACATGCTCCAAGCTCCATGACCTGGACATGAGGATCCAGGGGAGTCAGATAGAACTCCCCAGGCGAGTGGTGATACGAATGCCAAGTGGCGAGCAAAGATAAGCACACGTGTAACGATAGAACCGAATCATAATCATGCATTGAAAACCGTGTTGTGAGCATAAGCATGCAGGAGCAAGTAGACATAGAACAAGTGATATCAAACAGGAAGTACTCATGGTATGATAAGATAAGAACAGGAGACTGGTGGAATAGAATACGGGTGGTGAAACCGGGTGTAAGCAAGTATAGTATAATAATCATAAAATCAGAAATCTGAAGTAAAACCCGATACAACCAATCACGACAAAGCATGTCACAGGTCCATAGCTGGCATCTTTTATTATTATTATTACTCGTCTTACCCTGATGTCTAGATATGTGGACTAGCGTCCCAGCACACATATATCCACATCCGAGTAAAGCAAGGCTGTTATTGGAACCAACGGGGTATCAACGAACTATGTTTATAGTGGGTCCCGTACATGCCCGGGACCACGGCCCAGGACGTTCCATCGCTGGGGTATGGAACCAGCCGCAAGGCTTACAGGAGGGTCTTATAGAATGCCCTTATCAAGATGGTACCAAAAAGGAGGGAGCCAGCACTCCCCTCGGTCGCCTGGAGGCCCACAGGTCAGACCGGAAGTTTTAGTTGCACAACATGCCTAGTACCACTGTAAACACGAACACATATTGATAGCTGCAAGTTTCCCCCGACCCAATGTAAGTTGTCCAGTTTTATGGTTTATTAGATGATTACCCGAGAATGAGCAAGAACAAGTCAGGAATATCAGGAATACATGTATCTCAGGTGTACAGTTGTACTGTAATGTATATCAAGTTTGTAAGCAAGATGTCAGGTCATCATTCCCGTTATCGTGGTAATCATAAAAGTCAAGTATATCATGCCGGGTGTCAAGTGATAGCATGACAGGAGGATGATATTTGGCAGGTGACCAATCATGTCAAGAGATTGATATTAGTCCGGTAGCATGACGTGTCATAACAAGGGGCCTTGCCAAGTAGTAGGTCTGGTGTCAGGTGATAACACATCAGTTGCAAGGTGATCCCAACAGGTATTTAGTACAGCATGTCAAGTGTTAACATATCAGGTAAATACATGGCATGTGATAGAGTAGTAGCTGAGCACAACCAAGCGGAGCTGGCAAGCTGGAGTGTACAGACAGCAAACAGTATTTAACACTGGAGCGTCTGGCAAGGTTACCAGGACAACTCGGCTTAAAGTGCGAGTAGAAAATCCGGCAGCATCTCGCCTAGACGAATCTAGTGGTAAAGCGCTGAACGCTGATCATGATAACCAGGCGGAGCTGAGAGACCTGACGGTCTCAACTCACTTCTCTTTCGAGATAGTGAGAGACCGGAGGCTGAGAAACCTGACGGTCTCAACTCACTTCCCTTTCGAGATAGTGAGAGACCGGAGGCCGAAAGGCTGAGAGACCTGACGGTCCCAATCACTTCCCTTTCGAGATAGTGAGAGACCGGAGGCTGAAGGGCTGAGAGACAAGAACGCTCGGGGTTTAGGCGCACTCTCGGTGACTACTAGCCATCCCAGGAGTGGGCAGAAACCCAGAGTCTAACGACCACGAAGGGTCGGCCACGCATGGTATAAAGCAGTAAAATACATCACAGGCATGGTATATGTACAAGAATTAAACTATCCTAATACAAGCATTCGTCACAGAGCAATACATGTCCAGTTATTGGCACTCGGCCATACACAAATACAGGGACTCAGCCCAATACAGAATACATGAAAACATGGAATAAAATACATGTCGACCCAACAAAGCAGGGAAACCCAAATGGAGGCGAGAGCGAGGACACTCGCCTAAATCACCGGAAATGCCGAAAAGTCCGAAATCCATGGAACTCGCGCACGCGTCATAAAATATAATAATATGAAAATATTGGAGAGAGAAGGTGAAGAGGAGAGAGAAAGAGTTAGAGAGAGAAAGAGGGAGAAACCTAGAGAGAAAAAGAGACACAGGGAGACGCGGGTTTTAAGGGAGAGACGTGGGGTCGCAGACGCGGGGGTCGCGGCGCAGGAATAGCAGCCGCGGGAATCACAGACGCGGGAATCGCGTCGCAGGAATAGCAGACGCGGGAATCACAGACGAGGGAGTCGCGTCGCAGGAATAGCAGACGCGAAAATCACAGACGCGGGATTCGCGTTGCGAAGATGCCACAAATGTGGGGTTCGACACTCGCGTCCAAGTCAGGACGCGAGGAGAAAGCAGACGCGAGCATGAACTCCGCGTCGCGTTGATACAAGAGCGCGAGGATCCGCGTCAAGGGATTGTCTGGACGCGGGGTGAGATTCTCATCAGCAATTTACAGGGGAGAAGGGAGATCTAGAGAGAGAAAGGGGGGAGAGAGAGATTATAAAGAGAGGAGAGAGAAAGAGATGAGAAAGAAAGAGAGAGAGAAAATCTGGAGAGAGAGAGAGGTAATCTGGAGAGAGAGAAAGAGAGGAGGGGAGAGAGAGAGAGATAGAGTCTAGAGAGAGAAAAACTTAGAGAGAGAAAGAGAGATTTAGAGGAGGAAAATCTAGAGAGAGAAAGAGGGAGTTAGAGAGAGACTAGAGAGAGAAAGAGATGATGAGAGATAGAGAAGAGAGAGAATTCAGGAGAGAGAGAGAGAGAGGAATTAGGGGCTGCTCACGCAGCCCCCCCACGCGAGGAGGGCCCACGGGGCCGTGGGCCCTGGGGGACCTGGCCGGCCCTCTGCCGGCCAGGGGCTTAGCCGGCGGCGGTCCTGGCCACCGGCGGCGCAACAGGAAGGGGAAGAGAGAGAGAAAGTGAGAGAGAGAGGGAGAAAAGAAGGAGAGGGGGGCTGTTGCCCCCCTCAGCCGCGCACAGGGGGCCAAGGGGGCCCCCTTGCCGCTCACGGCCGCCGGCACGCCGCCGGCGGCGCCGAGACCTGGGGTGGCGCCGGCCACCCCAAAAGGGAAAGGAAAAAAGAAAGAAAAGAAAGAAAAGAAAAGAAAGAAGAAAAGGAAAAGAAGAAGAAAGGAAGAAGAAAAAGAAGGGAGGAGAAGAAGGGAGTTCGCCGGAGTTGGGGGTCTCACCGGCGGGTTGAGGTGCCGGTGGTGGTTGAGGTGGCCGGATCTTGGGGGAGGAAGAAAAAAGGAGAAGGAAAAAGAAGAGAAAGAAAAGGAAAAAGAAAAGAAAAGGAAAGAAAAGAAAAAGAAAAAGAGAGAGGGAAGGAGATGGCCGGAGTGGTGGGGATCTCCTCGTCGGCGGTGGTGGCCGGTTGGGGGCGTCGGCCAAGGAAATGGGGAAGAAGAAGAAGAAGGGAAAAGAGAAGAAGAGAAAGGAGAGAAAGATAAGGGAGAAAGAAAAATAAAGAAAAAGAAAAAGAAAAGAAAAAAGAAAAGGAGGAAGGGATTGATGGGAAGGGGGTGGGTGGTGCGCCACGTGGGGGGTGTGGGCTGTTGCTGGAGTCGGTTGGAGGGAAAAAGAAAAGGAAGGAAAGAAAGAAAGAAAGAAAAGATAAAATAATAATATTATAATATGGCCGCGAAATATCGACTGTTCCAGAAAAATCCCCAAAAATACCCAGAGGTAGAAAACGTCATCCTGAGAAATAATATGAAATCGTTTTCAGAATAAAATCCCGTTTTCAAATTAAAATTCGGAAGTCAACCGCCGATACCGATCTACACCGGGTCGGCCGGATTTTGATAAATTCCGTAAAATCCCAGAAAATGTATTAAAGAATAAATATGATTTTAAGAAGTAAAGTGAAAGCGGAATTCAGAAATTCAATTCCGATTGTAAACTAAAAATCCTGGAATCAACCAGCGATACTGTAATGCCCTGTTCCCAGAATACGTACTTAGTTGCGTATTCGGCTTTTCGACCGTATTTTTCGATTTACTTCATGTATTTGACCGATTTCACTTTCAAATATCATTTTCCAATATATTAGATTTTCTATGATTTTCTGAATTTTTCTGAATTAAAATAAATTTCTTCAAAACCGGTGTCGACCAGTGTCGCTGATCGATTCCTGGAATTTTAATTCTCAAACAGTTAGGAATTTCTAGATGGTCCTTTAGGCTTTATTTCTTAGAATCATATTCCCTACTTAAATACTTTTTCTAAGAATTTTATGAATTTATGATAATTCCAACGGAGTCGGTAGTTAACTGATTCCGGGATTTTTAGTTTAAAACTATAAAGTATTTCTTAAAAAGGATTTCACTATTAGTCTTCAAATCTTATTCTGATTTTTGGTAAAATTTCGGGTCATTCCGAAATACTTGAATTTCGGACATTTTTTTCAATAATCCCAAAATTCCACAATTTCCACCTCATTTCCCACTCACTTCCCCATCTAATCCCACTCACTCTCTCTCTCTCCCACAGCCGGCAAAGTGGCCAGGTGAGGGACACCTCACCCCTCCCTTTTTGCAAGAAAACCCCTCCCTTCCACCTTAATTCCACCCTCTTTACAAAATCCCCATCTTATATATATCTTTTCATTTGCAATTTACCCTTTTTCTCCTTCACTTCAAGCAAAAGAGAAAACTCTCTCCCAAACCCTCTTCTTCCCAACCTAGACGTAGCTCCAAGAACACCCCCAAGCTCTTCACCTCCAGCTCAAGCTACTACTTTGGAGCTTGGATCGTAGCTCTCTTCGTCGTCAAGGATCGCTTGGGAGCTATTCGTCAACCACACTCTTCCCGGACTCGTAGAGCCTCAATCAAACGGTTCCAAGTGAGTATTTCACTCACCAAGACTTGAATTAGCCCTAGAACACTTGTATCTACACCTCTTGTACACCTAGGTCACCAAAAAACCATGAATGGGACCATCAAACACAATTTCCAGAAAATCTGTTCTGTCACTGTTTTTCCCACGATTAGTCGACTTAACCTAGGAGCTAGTCGACTAGAACACTTAGTTGAAACTTAGTTTTCTGGAAAACACAGTATTAGTCGACTTACCCCAAATATCAGTCGACTAATCTTTTCTGGACATAAATCTCAACTCTCTGGAAATCCCTATTAGTCGACTCCTGAATCCTCCTAGTCGACTAATCCTCCCTGGACCAGAAATCCAACTTTCTGTATCAACAGACTTAGTCGACTTAAGTACCTGTTAGTCGACTGGAGACCCCTATTAGTCGACTAACCCTTACCCCTAGTCGACTAATTCTGACTGTGTGTCATAATTAATTTCTGTTCTGAATTTGGTTCTTATGCTTGTTACATGTATGTTATATCTTGCTTGTTCATGATCCGATACTGGCACTATGACCTATTACTGCATGGATGTATCTCTTGTTACCTCATGACTTATTATTGCATATTCTCGTTTCATGACATGTTAAATAGTAAATATCACCACTTATCATGCCATCTCTTAAAACTAAGCATGATACACTTGACTTTTACATAAAAAGCACTAACTTACATATGGGTCGGGGGAAGCCTGCGGATATCGATACGTGTTCGTGTTTACAGTGGTATTAGGTATATTGTACAATCATATTCCGGTCTTACCTGAGAGCCTCCAGGGGACCGAGGGGAGTGCTTGCTCCCTATTCCTGAATACTGTCATGACTAAGGGCATACATAAGACCCTCCTGAATAGCCTAGCGGCTGGCTTCCGTCACCAAGCAACGGAACAATCCTGGACCGTTATCCCGGGCATGTACGGGGTCCACTGTAAACATAGTTCGTCGATACCCCGCTGTTTCCAATAACAACCTTGTATTACTAGGATATGGATCTATGTGCGCTGGGACGCTGGGTCACATAGCTAGATATCACAGTAAAGCAAGTAATGATAATAATAGACTATAACTATGCATTCATTTCATTCTGACTTCAGTTCTATGTGTTTTCCCTACTTGTTGATTTCTATTTATGATACTGTTCCAGTTTTCCTTATTCATGTATCTTAGCCACTTGGCTGAACTTTGTTATCGTTATCTGTCTTGATCCCTTGGATTTGCACATTCAGATTCCGAGGCCTGGGCCGAAGTGGAGCCATCCACCGAAGATCAGGCTTTCTTTAGTGAGCAGGCAGATTAGCTCCGGTCCTCGTGCCAGATTTTCTCCTTTTGTCTCACGGGATCTCCATCTTACTCGTGAGCCTTTTTGTATTTTTGTTGCACCTTTTTGCTGTTGGGCTGGTTGTGATGAAAAGATACATGTAAAGTGTAATATTTTATCATACTCTGTGATGACTTGTACTTGTACTTTATGTTGACATGTGATGGATATCACGCTTGGTCGTGTACTCTGATCTTGTGTACTTTTATGCTTAGCGTATATACGTGGGGGCACCTTTTGACCAACGTATATACGTCGCAGTGACGTCTCCGTATTCGTGGAATCGGGGCGTTACAGGTTGGTATCAGAGCCTAGGCTCTCACACCTAAAGTACAATCAAGCAGCAAATTAATAATTTGCTGATGCCAACTACAATGTACAAAGTTATCTAGTCCTTCTTGATTCCTCCTTGATTCCATCCCTTGTGTCCTAAATTCCTTCCATTTTTCCAATTCCAGTTATCTTTCACCAATCGGTATGGAGAGAAGGACGGGCCGTAACAACTCTGGGCAAGCCTCTAATGGACCCACTGGAGACCATGTGGATATTCTGAGAGTCATTCAGACTATGATGGGGAACCAGCAGCAGCAGACGGAGCTCCTCCGGCAGGAATTGGCAGCTCCCAAGGAGCAGAGGCCCGGAAATGTATCGGACTTCAGGCGGCTGCAACCAGCCATCTTCACGGAGAAGAGAAGCCCTTGGATGCTGAACAATGGCTGACAGATACCGCAGACTTGTTGAATGCGGCCAGAGTACCGAAGGAGAATAAAGTGGAGGTCGCCAAGATTCAGCTGAAGGACATAGCCAGAACTTGGTGGCTAGCTGAAGAGGCCAGATTGGAGAAACCTGTCACCTGGGACACGTTCTCCAAGAGCTTTTATAGCAGGTTCTTCCCTGCCACTGCTCAGAAGGACATGGAAGAGCAATTCATCAGGCTACAGCAAGGAGAGTAGGTCCGTGGACGAGTATGCCGCGGAATTTCTCAGACTGAGCCGCTTCGCCCCGTACATGGTAACGGACGAGGAGAAGCGGGCAAGTAGGTTCCAGCAGGGCTTGCAGATGGACATCCAGATGTTCTTAATGCCCCAACAACTGAAGACTTATTCAGAGGTTCTTACCATAGCTCGGGAAGTGGAGCGTGGGTTGGAGAAGAAGCGAGAGGATCAGATGAGGAACCAGGCCATGAAGAGGCCGTTTCCACCAATGGGGAGAGGAGGCCCATTCAGAGCAGCGAAGGTGCAGATGAGGCAGCAATTCAGACCAGCTCCTTACCAGGCGGGCCAACCATCGACCTTCTGCAGTTATTGTCAGAAACCAGGCCACATTCGTCAGAATTGCCGTAGGGCAAATGGATTGTGTTTGGTGTGTGGGTCCAGGGATCATTCTATAGAAGCCTGTCCGCACAGAAGGATGGGGATAGCCGGTCAAGCTGTGCCAGCACTGCAGGGACCGAGTGGACAGAGAGCACTTCCAGGGCCACCGGGGCAGAGGAATCAGGGACCGATGATCAGGAAAGTCCCTCCCCCTCCTCCGCAGCAAGCTATTCGCCCAGTCCAGAGGGAGCTAGGACAGCAGCAGGGCGTGGAAGAGGTCAAGCCTACAACTTGACGGAAGTGGAAGCTGAGACTTCTGAGGAGGTGATAACAGGTAATATCAGGGTGCATTCTCAACCTGTTTTAGCCCTCTTCGATTCCGGTGCTTCGCATTGTTTTATCTCAGATCATTTTGTGGCATTGCATTCTATACCTGTTAAAGTGTTAGACCTCAAATGGGAGATTAGTACTGGAATGGAGTAGTCATGTCTTCTAGGGTCTGTGCTGATTGTCCAGTGGAACTTTGTGATAAGACCTTGGCCATAGATATGCTCGTGCTAGACACTAAAGGGTACGACGTAATCTTAGGCATGACCTGGCTCAGTCAGTATTATGCAGTTATTGACTGTAGGGAGAAGAAGATTATTTTCAGGATCCCCCGTCAACCGGAATTTCAATTAGTGGTGAGGTGAAGTCTACCAAGAGGAAGACTCGGTTGACTACTTCGGAGGTTCAGAAAGGAGTACCGGTGTGGGATGAATTTCCAGGAGTGTTTGCTGAGATCTCAGGACTGCCACCTAAAAGGGTGATCGAGTTCTCAATTGATACTGTGCCTGGGACAGCTCCTATATCTAAGGCTCCGTACAGGATGGCACCGACGGAGTTAGAGATTCTGAAGAAGCAGCTGCAGGAATTCTCAGGCAAGGGATTGATTCGGCCAAGTGCTTCACCATGGGGAGCTCCAGTGCTTTTGGTGAACAAGAAGGATGGTGGTAAGAGGCTTTGTATTGATTACAGGGAATTGAATAAGGTTACCATCAAGAACAAGTATCCCTTGCCAAGGATTGATGATTTGTTTGATCAACTTCATGGCGCCCGGGTATTCTCTAAATTGGATTTGCAGTCAGGGTACCATCAGCTAAGGATGAAGACGGAGGATATCCCGAAGACGGCATTCAGGACCCGTTATGGCCACTATGAATTCCTAGTTATGCCTTTCGGAGTTACCATGCCCCTGCAGTTTTCATGGATTTGATGAACCGAGTGTTCTCGCCCTACTTGGATCAGTTCGTTGTTGTCTTCATAGATGACATCTTGATCTATTCCAAGAACAACAAGGAGCATGCAGAACACTTGAGGATTGTGTTGCAGACCCTCCAGCAGGAGCAGCTTCATGCCAAGAGGAGCAAGTGTGACTTCTGGTTGGACAGTATAGCCTTCCTTGGGCACATTGTTTCAGCAGAAGGGATTTCAGTTGACCCCAGCAAAGTCCAGGCGGTGAGAGATTGGCCAATTCCGAGGACGGTGACTGAGGTTAAGAGTTTTCTTGGACTAGCAGGATATTACAGACGCTTTGTCCAGGATTTCTCTAGGATTGCAGCCCCGTTGACCAAACTCACCCGGAAAGGAGAGAGGTACCTATGGACAGAGGAATGTACTGCAGCTTTGAGCAATTGAAGCAGAGAGCTCATTTCAGCTCCGATCCTGAAGACTCCCTCAGGAAGAGGAGGGATGGTCATCTACAGTGATGCGTCAGGGAAAGGCCTGGGTGTGTGCTTATGCAACATGGTCAGGTCATAGCATATGCATCCAGGCAACTGAAGATTCATGAGCGGAATTACCCAACTCATGACTTGGAGCTTGCAGCTGTGATATCTGCCTTGAAGATTTGGAGGCATTATCTTCTGGGAGATAAGGTGTTGATATACACGGATCACAAGAGCCTCAAGTATATTTTCTCACAGAAAGAGTTGAACATGAGACAGAGGCGGTGGCTGGAGCTGATGGCGGACTATGATATTGACTTGCAATACCATCCAGGCAAGGTCAATACAGTACCAGATGCACTGAGCAGGATGCCAGAGAATAGGGTGCTTGTCCAAATCACTCAGCAGAAAGAGTTGATTCAGGACATTATCAGATTGGACTTGATGTTGGTTCGGGAAACTGAGGAAGCAGGGCAGCTCATGGCTTTGCGGATTCAGCCAACATTAATAGATGAGATAAGGAAGCTCAGAAGGAAGACCCCAGATTGCAGCAGTTCCGAGCTCAGGTAGAGGCTGGATTGAGGACTGATATCAGTATTCATCCGGATGGTGCCTTATATTTTGGTAGCAGGCTTTGTGTTCCCAAGGAGAAGTTCGGCAGAAGATTTTGGCGGAAGCTCACAGTTCAGCATATTCCATACACCCGGGGGGAAACAAGATGTATCAGGATATGAAGAAGCAGTTTTGGTGGAATGCCATGAAGAGGGAGATAGCCCAGTTTGTTGCCAAGTGCTTGGTTTGTCAACAGATAAAGATTGAGCATCAGAGGACGGCGGGACTTCTGCAACCTTTACCGATTCCCGAGTGGAAGTGGGAGCACATTACCATGGATTTTGTTACGGCATTGCCTCGAAGTCCTAAAGGTAATAATGCTGTGTGGATAATCATTGATCGCCTCACTAAGTCAGCTCACTTCATACCATTCAGGGTGGGTCAATCAACGGAGGTTCTGGCAGACAAGTACATGAAGGAGATAGTTCGTCTTCATGGAGTTCCAGTCAGTATTGTTTCAGACAGAGACACCAGATTCAGATCTCATTTCTGGGAGAGTCTCCAAGAAAGTCTAGGGACTCGTCTGAAATTCAGTACATCATATCATCCTCAGACAGACGGACAATCGAGGACTATCCAGATTCTTGAGGATATGTTGAGGGCCTGCATGATTGAATTCCAGGGATCATGGGAAGACCATCTTCACTTGGCGGAGTTTTCTTATAATAACAGTTATCAAGCAAGTATCAAGATGGCACCATTTGAAGCATTGTATGGGAGGAAGTGTAGGTCTCCGATTTGTTGGGATGAAGTCGGTGAGAGAAGACTATTGGGGCCAGAGATCCTGATTCAGACAACAGAGAAAGTCAGAGTCATCAGAGATCATCTCAGGGCAGCTCAGAGTCGGCAGAAGAGTTGGGCAGATTCTCGGAGGAGGCCATTGGAGTTCCAGGCAGGAGATCATGTGTTCTTGAGGATATCACCTACCAGAGGAGTGATCCGATTCGGTATTCGGGGAAAGCTGAGTCCGAGATATATCGGCCCATTCGAGATTTTGGAGCGAGTGGGAGATGTGTCTTACAGATTGGCCTTACCTCCATCTTTGGACGGAGTGCACAATGTTTTCCACGTATCTCAGTTGAGGAAATATGTAAAGGATGATAGTCATATTTTGGATCATTCCGACTGGAACTGCAGCCAGATTTATCATATCAAGAGCAGCCGATGGCCATTTTGGATAAGAGTGTGAAGACACTAAAGAACAAGGCTATACCATTAGTGTTGGTGTCTTGGAACCGGCATGCGCCAGAGAGAGCCACTTGGGAACGAGAGGATGTTATCCGAGAGCGCTATCCTCAACTCTTCACATCTTGATTGGTAAAAACTCTTTCCTTCTATTCTTTTCTACTGTTATCTTCATCTTTTCCTTATCTATCTGTTACCTTCCTGTTACCTTTCACCTTATGAAATTTCGAGGACGAAATTTTTGTAAGGTGGGTGGATTGTAATGCCCTGTTCCCAGAATACGTACTTAGTTGCGTATTCGGCTTTTCGATCGTATTTTTCGATTTACTTCCGTATTTGACCGATTTACTTTCAAATATCATTTTCCAATATATTAGATTTCTATGATTTTCTGGATTTTTCCTGAATTAAAATAAATTTCTTCAAACCGGTGTCGACCAGTGTCGCTGATCGATTCCTGGAATTTTAATTCTCAAACAGTTAGGAATTTCTAGATGGTCCTTTAGGCTTTATTTCTTAGAATCATATTCCCTACTTAAATACTTTTTCTAAGAATTTTATGAATTTATGATAATTCCAACGGAGTCGGTAGTAACTGATTCGGGATTTTTAGTTTTAAAACTATAAAGTATTTCTTAAAAAGGATTTCACTATTAGTCTTCAAATCTTATTCTTGATTTTTGGTAAAATTTTCGGGTCATTCCGAAATACTTGAATTTCGGACATTTTTTTTTCAATAATCCCAAAATTCCACAATTTCCACCTCATTCCCACTCATTCCCCATCTAATCCCACTCACTCTCTCTCTCTCCCACAGCCGCCAAGTGGCCAGGTGAGGGACACCTCACCCCCTCCCTTTTTGCAAGAAAACCCCTCCCTTCCACCTTAATTCACCCTCTTTACAAAATCCCCATCTTATATATATCTTTTCATTTGCAATTTACCCTTTTTCTCCTTCACTTCAAGCAAAAGAGAAACCTCTCCCAAACCCTCTTCTTCCCAACCTAGACTAGCTCCAAGAACACCCCCAAGCTCTTCACCTCCAGCTCAAGCTACTACTTTGGAGCTTGGATCGTAGCTCTCTTCGTCGTCAAGGATCGCTTGGGAGCTATTCGTCAACCACACTCTTCCGGACTCGTAGAGCCTCAATCAAACGGTTCTAAGTGAGTATTTCACTCACCAAGACTTGAATTAGCCCTAGAACACTTGTATCTACACCTCTTGTACACCTAGGTCACCAAAAAACCATGAATGGGACCATCAAACACATTTCCAGAAAATCTGTTCTGTCACTGTTTTTCCCACGATTAGTCGACTTAACCTAGGAGCTAGTCGACTAGAACACTTAGTTGAAACTTAGTTTTCTGGAAAACACAGTATTAGTCGACTTACCCCAAATATCAGTCGACTAATCTTTTCTGGACATAAATCTCACTCTCTGGAAATCCCTATTAGTCGACTCCTGAATCCTCCTAGTCGACTAATCCTCCCTGGACCAGAAATCCAACTTTCTGTATCAACAGACTTAGTCGACTTAAGTACCTGTTAGTCGACTGGAGACCCTATTAGTCGACTAACCCTTACCCCTAGTCGACTAATTCTGACTGTGTGTCATAATTATTTCTGTTCTGAATTTGGTTCTTATGCTTGTTACATGTATGTTATATCTTGCTTGTTCATGATCCGATACTGGCACTACATGACCTATTACTGCATGGATGTATCTCTTGTTACCTCATGACTTATTATTGCATATTCTCGTTTCATGACATGTTAAATAGTAAATATCACCACTTATCATGCCATCTCTAAAACTAAGCATGATACACTTGACTTTACATAAAAGCACTAACTTACATATGGGTCGGGGGAAGCCTGCGGATATCGATACGTGTTCGTGTTTACAGTGGTATTAGGTATATTGTACAATCATATTCCGTCTTACCTGAGAGCCTCCAGGGGACCGAGGGAGTGCTTGCTCCCTATTCCTGAATACTGTCATGACTAAGGGCATACATAAGACCCTCCTGAATAGCCTAGCGGCTGGCTTCCGTCACCAAGCAACGGAACAATCCTGGACCGTTATCCCGGGCATGTACGGGGTCCACTGTAAACATAGTTCGTCGATACCCCGCTGTTTCCAATAACAACCTTGTATTACTAGGATATGGATCTATGTGCGCTGGGACGCTGGGTCCCATAGCTAGATATCACAGTAAAGCAAGTAATGATAATAATAGACTATAACTATGCATTCATTTCATTCTGACTTCAGTTCTATGTGTTTTCCCTACTTGTTGATTTCTATTTATGATACTGTTCCAGTTTTCCTTATTCATGTATCTTAGCCACTTGGCTGAACTTTGTTATCGTTATCTGTCTTGATCCCTTGGATTTGCACATTCAGATTCCGAGGCCTGGGCCGAAGTGGAGCCATCCACCGAAGATCAGGCTTTCTTTAGTGAGCAGGCAGATTAGCTCCGGTCCTCGTGCCAGATTTCTCCTTTTGTCTCACGGGTCTCCATCTTACTCGTGAGCTTTTTGTATTTTTGTTGCACCTTTTTGCTGTTGGGCTGGTTGTGATGAAAAGATACATGTAAAGTGTAATATTTTTATCATACTCTGTGATGACTTGTACTTGTACTTTATGTTGACATGTGATGGATATCACGCTTGGTCGTGTACTCTGATCCTTTTGTACTTTTATGCTTAGCGTATATACGTGGGGGCACCTTTTGACCAACGTATATACGTCGCAGTGACGTCTCCGTATTCGTGGAATCGGGGCGTTACA
>JAVJIF010031003.1:0-74311 GCA_038442645.1 Agave tequilana | reverse complement strand
ATATTGTAATGCCCTGTTCCCAGAATACGTACTTAGTTGCGTATTCGGCTTTTCGACCGTATTTTTCGATTTACTTCCTGTATTTGACCGATTTCAACTTCAAATATCATTTTCCAATATATTAGATTTTATATGATTTTCTGGATTTTTCTTTAATTAAAATAATTTCTTCAAAACCGGTGTCGACCAGTGTCGCTGATCGATTCCTGGATTTTAATTCTCAAACAGTTAGGAATTTCTAGATGGTCCTTTAGGCTTTATTTCTTAGAATCATATTCCCTACTTAAATACTTTTTCTAAGAATTTATGAATTTATGATAATTCCAACAGAGTCGGTAGTTAACTGATTCCGGGATTTTTAGTTTTAAAAAAATATAGTATTTCTAAAAAGGATTTCACTATTAGTCTTCAAATCTTATTCTTGATTTTTGGTAAAATTTTCGGGTCATTCCGAAATACTTGAATTTCGGACATTTTTTCAATAATCCCAAATTCCACAATTTCCACCTCATTTCCCTCACTTCCCCATCTAATCCCACTCACTCTCTCTCTCTCTCCCACAGCCGGCCAAGTGGCCAGGTGAGGGACACCTCACCCCCTCCCTTTTTGCAAGAAAACCCCTCCCTTCCACCTTAATTCCACCCTCTTTACAAAATCCCCATCTTATATATATCTTTTCATTTGCAATTTACCCTTTTTTCTCCTTCACTTCAAGCAAAAGAGAAAACTCTCTCCCAAACCCTCTTCTTCCCAACCTAGACCCTAGCTCCAAGAACACCCCCCAAGCTCTTCACCTCCAGCTCAAGCTACTACTTTGGAGCTTGGATCGTAGCTCTCTTCGTCGTCAAGGATCGCTTGGGAGCTATTCGTCACCCACACTCTTCCCGGACTCGTAGAGCCTCAATCAAACGGTTCCAAGTGAGTATTTCACTCACCAAGACTTGAATTAGCCCTAGAACACTTGTATCTACACCTCTTGTACACCTAGGTCACCAAAAACCATGAATGGAACCATCAACACAATTTCCAGAAAATCTGTTCTGTCACTGTTTTTTCCCACGATTAGTCGACTTAACTTAGGAGCTAGTCGACTAGAACACTTAGTTGAAACTTAGTTTTCTGGAAAACACAGTATTAGTCGACTTACCCCAAATATCAGTCGACTAATCTTTTCTGGACATAAATCTCAACTCTCTGGAAATCCCTATTAGTCGACTCCTGAATCCTCCTAGTCGACTAATCCTCCCTGGACCAGAAATCCAACTTTCTGTATCAACAGACTTAGTCGACTTAAGTACCTGTTAGTCGACTGGAGACCCCTATTAGTCGACTAACCCTTACCCCTAGTCGACTAATTCTGACTGTGTGTCATAATTAATTTCTGTTCTGAATTTGGTTCTTATGCTTGTTACATGTATGTTATATCTTGCTTGTTCATGATTCGATACTGGCACTACATGACCTATTACTGCATGGATGTATCTCTTGTTACCTCATGACTTATTATTGCATATTCTCGTTTCATGTCATGTTAATAGTAAATATCACCACTTATCATGCCATCTCTTAAAACTAAGCATGATACACTTGACTTTTACATAAAAAGCACTAACTTACATATGGGTCGGGGGAAGCTACGGATATCGATACGTGTTCGTGTTTACAGTGGTATTAGGTATATTGTACAATCATATTCCGGTCTTACCTGAGAGCCTCCAGGGGACCGAGGGGAGTGCTTGCTCCCTATTCCTGAATACTGTCATGACTAAGGGCATACATAAGACCCTCCTGAATAGCCTAGCGGCTGGCTTCCGTCACCAAGCAACGGAACAATCCTGGACCGTATCCCGGGCATGTACGGGGTCCACTGTAAACATAGTTCGTCGATACCCCGCTGTTTCCAATAACAACCTTGTATTACTAGGATATGGATCTATGTGCGCTGGGACGCTGGGTCACATAGCTTGATATCACAGTAAAGCAAGTAATGATAATAATAGACTATAACTATGCATTCATTTCATTCTGACTTCAGTTCTATGTGTTTTCCCTACTTGTTGATTTCTATTTATGATACTGTTCCAGTTTTCCTTATTCATGTATCTTAGCCACTTGGCTGAACTTTGTTATCGTTATCTGTCTTGATCCCTTGGATTTGCACATTCAGATTCCGAGGCCTGGGCCGAAGTGGAGCCATCCACCGAAGATCAGGCTTTCTTTAGTGAGCAGGCAGGTTAGCTCCGTCCTCGTGCCAGATTCTCTCCTTTTGTCTCACGGGATCTCCATCCTACTCGTGAGCCTTTTTATATTTTCGTTGTACATTTTTGCTGTTGGGCTGGTTGTGATGAAAAGATACATGTAAAGTGTAATATTTTATCATACTCTGTGATGACTTGTACTTGTACTTTATGTTGACATGTGATGGATATCACGCTTGGTCGTGTACTCTGATCTTTGTTGTACTTTTATGATTAGCGTATATACGTGGGGGCACCTTTTGACCAACGTATATACGTCGCAGTGACGTCTCCGTATTCGTGGAATCGGGGCGTTACAGGTTGGTATCAGAGCCTAGGCTCTCACACCTAAAGTACAATCAAGCAGCAAATTATAATTTGCTGATGCCAACTACAATGTACAAAGTTATCTAGTCCTTCTGATTCCTCCTTGATTCCATCCCTTGTGTCCTAAATTCCTTCCATTTTTCCAATTCCAGTTATCTTTCACCAATCGGTATGGAGAGAAGGACGGGCCGTAACAACTCTGGGCAAGCCTCTAATGGACCCACTGGAGACCATGTGGATATTCTGAGAGTCATTCAGACTATGATGGGAAACCAGCAGCAGCAGACGGAGCTCCTCCGGCAGGAATTGGCAGCTCCCAAGGAGCAGAGGCCCGGAAATGTATCGGACTTCAGGCGGCTGCAACCAGCCATCTTCACGGGAGAAGAGAAGCCCTTGGATGCTGAACAATGGCTGACAGATACCGCAGACCTGTTGAATGCGGCCAGATACCGAAGGAGAATCAAGTGGAGGTAGCCAAGATTCAGCTGAAGGACATAGCCAGAACTTGGTGGCTAGCTGAAGAGGCCAGATTGGAGAAACCTGTCACCTGGGACACGTTCTCCAAGAGCTTTTATAGCAGGTTCTTCCCTGCCACTGCTCAGAAGGACATGGAAGAGCAATTCATCAGGCTACAGCAAGGAGTAGGTCCGTGGACGAGTATGCCGCGGAATTTCTCAGACTGAGCCGCTTCGCCCCGTACATGGTAACGGACGAGGAGAAGCGGGCAAGTAGGTTCCAGCAGGGCTTGCAGATGGACATCCAGATGTTCTTAATGCCCCAACAACTGAAGACTTATTCAGAGGTTCTTACCATAGCTCGGGAAGTGGAGCGTGGGTTGGAGAAGAAGCGAGAGGATCAGATGAGGAACCAGGCCATGAAGAGGCCGTTTCCACCATGGGGAGAGGAGGCCCATTCAGAGCAGCGAAGGTGCAGATGAGGCAGCAATTCAGACCAGCTCCTTACCAGGCGGGCCAACCATCGACCTTCTGCAGTTATTGTCAGAAACCAGGCCACATTCGTCAGAATTGCCGTAGGGCAAATGGATTGTGTTTGGTGTGTGGGTCCAGGGATCATTCTATAGAAGCCTGTCCGCACAGAAGGATGGGGATAGCCGGTCAAGCTGTGCCAGCACTGCAGGGACCGAGTGGACAGAGAGCACTTCCAGGGCCACCGGGGCAGAGGAATCAGGGACCGATGATCAGGAAAGTCCCTCCCCCTTCTCCGCAGCAAGCTATTCGCCCAGTCCAGAGGGGAGCTAGGACAGCAGCAGGGCGTGGAAGAGGTCAAGCCTACAACTTGACGGAAGTGGAAGCTGAGACTTCTGAGGAGGTGATAACAGGTAATATCAGGGTGCATTCTCAACCTGTTTTAGCCCTCTTCGATTCCGGTGCTTCGCATTGTTTTATCTCAGATCATTTTGTGGCATTGCATTCTATACCTGTTAAGGTGTTAGACCTCAAATGGGAGATTAGTACTGGGAATGGAGTAGTCATGTCTTCTAGGGTCTGTGCTGATTGTCCAGTGGAACTTTGTGATAAGACCTTGGCCATAGATATGCTCGTGCTAGACACTAAAGGGTACGACGTAATCTTAGGCATGACCTGGCTCAGTCAGTATTATGCAGTTATTGACTGTAGGGAGAAGAAGATTATTTTCAGGATCCCCCGTCAACCGGAATTTCAATTTAGTGGTGAGGTGAAGTCTACCAAGAGGAAGACTCGGTTGACTACTTCGGAGGTTCAGAAAGGAGTACCGGTGTGGGATGAATTTCCAGGAGTGTTTGCTGAGATCTCAGGATTGCCACCTAAAAGGGTGATCGAGTTCTCAATTGATACTGTGCCTGGGACAGCTCCTATATCTAAGGCTCCGTACAGGATGGCACCGACGGAGTTAGAGATTTTGAAGAAGCAGCTGCAGGAATACTCAGGCAAGGGATTGATTCGGCCAAGTGCTTCACCATGGGGAGCTCCAGTGCTTTTGGTGAACAAGGAGGGTGGTAAGAGGCTTTGTATTGATTACAGGGAATTGAACAAGGTTACCATCAAGAACAAGTATCCTTTACCCAGGATTGATGATCTGTTTGATCAGCTTCATGGAGCCCGAGTATTCTCTAAATTGGATTTACAGTCGGGTTACCATCAGCTGAGGGTGAAGAAGGAGGATATCCCGAAGACGGCATTCAGGACCCGTTATGGCCACTATGAATTCCTAGTTATGCCTTTCGGAGTTACCAATGCCCCTGCAGTTTTCATGGATTTGATGAACCGAGTGTTCTCGCCCTACTTGGATCAGTTCGTTGTTGTCTTCATAGATGACATCTTGATCTATTCCAAGAACAACAAGGAGCATGCAGAACACTTGAGGATGGTGTTGCAGACCCTCCAGCAGGAGCAGCTTCATGCCAAGAGGAGCAAGTGTGACTTCTGGTTGGACAGTATAGCCTTCCTTGGGCACATTGTTTCAGCAGAAGGGATTTCAGTTGACCCCAGCAAAGTCCAGGCGGTGAGAGATTGGCCAATTCCGAGGACGGTGACTGAGGTTAAGAGTTTTCTTGGACTAGCAGGATATTACAGACGCTTTGTCCAGGATTTCTCTAGGATTGCAGCCCCGTTGACCAAACTCACCCGGAAAGGAGAAAGGTACCTATGGACAGAGGAATGTACTGCAGCTTTTGAGCAATTGAAGCAGAGACTCATTTCAGCTCCAATCCTGAAGACTCCCTCAGGAAGAGGAGGGATGATCATCTACAGTGATGCGTCAGGGAAAGGCCTGGGGTGTGTACTTATGCAACATGGTCAGGTCATAGCATATGCATCCAGGCAACTGAAGATTCATGAGCGGAATTACCCAACTCATGACTTGGAGCTTGCAGCTGTGATATTTGCCTTGAAGATTTGGAGGCATTATCTTCTGGAGATAAGGTGTGATATACACGGATCACAAGAGCCTCAAGTATATTTTCTCACAGAAAGAGTTGAACATGAGACAGAGGCGGTGGCTGGAGCTGATGGCGGACTATGATATTGACTTGCAATACCATCCAGGCAAGGTCAATACAGTACCAGATGCACTGAGCAGGATGCCAGAGAATAGGGTGCTTGTCCAAATCACTCAGCAGAAAGAGTTGATTCAGGACATTATCAGATTGGACTTGATGTTGGTTCGGGAAACTGAGGAAGCAGGGCAGCTCATGGCTTTGCGGATTCAGCCAACATTAATAGATGAGATCAAGGAAGCTCAGAAGGAAGACCCCAGATTGCAGCAGTTCCGAGCTCAGGTAGAGGCTGGATTGAGGACTGATATCAGTATCCATCCGGATGGTGCCTTATATTTTGGTAGCAGGCTTTGTGTTCCCCAAGGAGAAGTTCGGCAGAAGATTTTGGCGGAAGCTCACAGTTCAGCATATTCCATACACCCAGGGGGAAACAAGATGTATCAGGATATGAAGAAGCAGTTTTGGTGGAATGCCATGAAGAGGGAGATAGCCCAGTTTGTTGCCAAGTGCTTGGTTTGTCAACAGATAAAGATTGAGCATCAGAGGACGGCGGGACTTCTGCAACCTTTACCGATTCCCGAGTGGAAGTGGGAGCACATTACCATGGATTTTGTTACGGCATTGCCTCGAAGTCCTAAAGGTAATAATGCTGTGTGGATAATCATTGATCGCCTCACTAAGTCAGCTCACTTCATACCATTCAGGGTGGGTCAATCAACGGAGGTTCTGGCAGACAAGTACATGAAGGAGATAGTTCGTCTTCATGGAGTTCCAGTCAGTATTGTTTCAGACAGAGACACCAGATTCAGATCTCATTTCTGGGAGAGTCTCCAAAAAAGTCTAGGGACTCGTCTGAAATTCAGTACATCATATCATCCTCAGACAGACGGACAATCTGAGAGGACTATCCAGATTCTTGAGGATATGTTGAGGCCTGCATGATTGAATTCCAGGGATCATGGGAAGACCATCTTCACTTGGCGGAGTTTTCTTATAATAACAGTTATCAAGCAAGTATCAAGATGGCACCATTTGAAGCATTGTATGGGAGGAAGTGTAGGTCTCCGATTTGTTGGGATGAAGTCGGTGAGAGAAGACTATTGGGGCCAGAGATCCTGATTCAGACAACAGAGAAAGTCAGAGTCATCAGAGATCATCTCAGGGCAGCTCAGAGTCGGCAGAAGAGTTGGGCAGATTCTCGGAGGAGGCCATTGGAGTTCCAGGCAGGAGATCATGTGTTCTTGAGGATATCACCTACCAGAGGAGTGATCCGATTCGGTATTCGGGGAAAGCTGAGTCCGAGATATATCGGCCCATTCGAGATTTTGGAGCGAGTGGGAGATGTGTCTTACAGATTGGCCTTACCTCCATCTTTGGACGGAGTGCACAATGTTTTCCACGTATCTCAGTTGAGGAAATATGTAAAGGATGATAGTCATATTTTGGATCATTCCGAACTGGAACTGCAGCCAGATTTATCATATCAAGAGCAGCCGATGGCCATTTTGGATAAGAGTGTGAAGACACTAAAGAACAAGGCTATACCATTAGTGTTGGTGTCTTGGAACAGTCATGCGCCAGGAGAAGCCACTTGGGAACGAGAGGATGTTATCCGAGAGCGCTATCCTCAACTCTTCACATCTTGATTTGGTAAAAACTCTTTCCTTCTATTCTTTTCTACTGTTATCTCTCATCTTTTCCTTATCTATCTGTTACCTTTCCTGTTACCTTTCACCTTATGAAATTTCGAGGACGAAATTTTTGTAAGGTGGGTGGATTGTAATGCCCTGTTCCCAGAATACGTACTTAGTTGCGTATTCGGCTTTTCGACCGTATTTTTCGATTTACTTCCTGTATTTGACCGATTTCAACTTCAAATATCATTTTCCAATATATTAGATTTTATCTGATTTTCTGGATTTTTCTTTAATTAAATAAATTTCTTCAAAACCGGTGTCGACCAGTGTCGCTGATCGATTCCTAGAATTTTAATTCTCAAACAGTTAGGAATTTCTAGATGGTCCTTTAGGCTTTATTTCTTAGAATCATATTCCCTACTTAAATACTTTTTCTAAGAATTTTATGAATTTATGATAATTCCAACGGAGTCGGTAGTTAACTGATTCCGGGATTTTTAGTTTTAAAACTATAAAGTATTTCTTAAAAGGATTTCACTATTAGTCTTCAAATCTTATTCTTGATTTTTGGTAAAATTTTCGGGTCATTCCGAAATACTTGAATTTCGGACATTTTTTCAATAATCCCAAAATTCCACAATTTTCACCTCATTTCCCACTCACTTCCCCATCTAATCCCACTCACTCTCTCTCTCTCCCACAGCCGGCCAAGTGGCCAGGTGAGGGACACCTCACCCCCTCCCTTTTTGCAAGAAAACCCCTCCCTTCCACCTTAATTCCACCCTCTTTACAAAATCCCCATCTTATATATATCTTTTCATTTGCAATTTACCCTTTTTCTCCTTCACTTCAAGCAAAAGAGAAAACTCTCTCCCAAACCCTCTTCTTCCCAACCTAGACCCTAGCTCCAAGAACACCCCCCAAGCTCTTCACCTCCAGCTCAAGCTACTACTTTGGAGCTTGGATCGTAGCTCTCTTCGTCGTCAAGGATCGCTTGGGAGCTATTCGTCACCCACACTCTTCCCGGACTCGTAGAGCCTCAATCAAACGGTTCCAAGTGAGTATTTCACTCACCAAGACTTGAATTAGCCCTAGAACACTTGTATCTACACCTCTTGTACACCTAGGTCACCAAAAACCATGAATGGAACCATCAAACACAATTTCCAGAAAATCTGTTCTGTCACTGTTTTTCCCACGATTAGTCGACTTAACCTAGGAGCTAGTCGACTAGAACACTTAGTTGAAACTTAGTTTTCTGGAAAACACAGTATTAGTCGACTTACCCCAAATATCAGTCGACTAATCTTTTCTGGACATAAATCTCAACTCTCTGGAAATCCCTATTAGTCGACTCCTGAATCCTCCTAGTCGACTAATCCTCCCTGGACCAGAAATCCAACTTTCTGTATCAACAGACTTAGTCGACTTAAGTACCTGTTAGTCGACTGGAGACCCTATTAGTCGACTAACCCTTACCCCTAGTCGACTAATTCTGACTGTGTGTCATAATTAATTTCTGTTCTGAATTTGGTTCTTATGCTTGTTACATGTATGTTATATCTTGCTTGTTCATGATTCGATACTGGCACTACATGACCTATTACTGCATGGATGTATCTCTTGTTACCTCATGACTTATTATTGCATATTCTCGTTTCATGTCATGTTAAATAGTAAATATCACCACTTATCATGCCATCTCTTAAAACTAAGTATGATACACTTGACTTTTACATAAAAAGCACTAACTTACATATGGGTCGGGGGAAGCCTACGGATATCGATACGTGTTCGTGTTTACAGTGGTATTAGGTATATTGTACAATCATATTCCGGTCTTACCTGAGAGCCTCCAGGGGACCGAGGGGAGTGCTTGCTCCCTATTCCTGAATACTGTCATGACTAAGGGCATACATAAGACCCTCCTGAATAGCCTAGCGGCTAGCTTCCGTCACCAAGCAACGGAACAATCCTGGACCGTTATCCCGGGCATGTACGGGGTCCACTGTAAACATAGTTCGTCGATACCCCGCTGTTTCCAATAACAACCTTGTATTACTAGGATATGGATCTATGTGCGCTGGGACGCTGGGTCACATAGCTAGATATCACAGTAAAGCAAGTAATGATAATAATAGACTATAACTATGCATTCATTTCATTCTGACTTCAGTTCTATGTGTTTTCCCTACTTGTTGATTTCTATTTATGATACTGTTCCAGTTTTCCTTATTCATGTATCTTAGCCACTTGGCTGAACTTTGTTATCGTTATCTGTCTTGATCCCTTGGATTTGCACATTCAGATTCCGAGGCCTGGGCCGAAGTGGAGCCATCCACCGAAGATCAGGCTTTCTTTAGTGAGCAGGCAGGTTAGCTCCGGTCCTCGTGCCAGATTCTCTCCTTTTGTCTCACGGGATCTCCATCCTACTCGTGAGCCTTTTTGTATTTTCGTTGTACCTTTTTGCTGTTGGGCTGGTTGTGATGAAAAGATACATGTAAAGTGTAATATTTTATCATACTCTGTGATGACTTGTACTTGTACTTTATGTTGACATGTGATGGATATCACGCTTGGTCGTGTACTCTGATCTTTGTTGTACTTTTATGCTTAGCGTATATACGTGGGGGCACCTTTTGACCAACGTATATACGTCGCAGTGACGTCTCCGTATTCGTGGAATCGGGCGTTACATATATGACCTAATCTTCTATTCCATAACCAAGAATTCTCATTGAAAGCATTTAAATATTTAGAATTGCAATCTACATTTAACATATCAATAATATATACATTATTTTCACAAAATCCGAGGACTAAATGCCATCCTTGAAATTTCGAGACAAACCACTTTTTGTTATGGTTGCGATGAGAATCTGAATAAACTCATCATACATATTTTATATTATGTGCTCTTCTTGCCCCCCAATTGTGCATCTTGTTTGTGTTGATCACTAGACGTTATGTAAGAATAAGATAGTTGAGGGCGCCTGGATAATCCAGGAGCACAATGAAGGAGAGTTTCTTTATTATTACTACTTTCTTAATGCATGTCTGTGTGTTAATCAAAGGAAAAAAAGAAATTTATTATTACAAAAAAAAATTTCCCATTCTTGCATGTTGGAATGAATCAGTTTGCATAGTAAGTAATTTTTGATTACTAGTCATCATCTGAAGCTATATGAGTGTTTTAATTTGAACAATAATACAATCAAACTACTCAGTAATTAGCTGCAAGAGGAATTTTTCCAATCAGTGGAAAGGCAAGGGAGATTATGAAAAGTCTAAGATGAAAATCATCTAAAGGGGGTTGAATAGGTGACATGTGATAATCAAATGCGAAATTAAAAATCTAAACTAACAAGATCAACACACAAAAGATAACCAAGAAGTAAAGCCAAATTTTTCGTGAAGAGTTTTAGAATTTTTCTCACAATTCTTCTTGAATAAGAGTTGAGATGCTTAATTATTTTTTTTTGTCTAAACAAGTGCAACAATATCAAACATATAATAATAAGCAAGTAAGAGCATACAAGATATAAACTAAAGTGAGTAGAGTTGAGTTTAGAGACTGAGAGATGAGCCATTGCAAACATGAGAGATTTGTTTTGAGGTTCGAACCACTTACTCTACGTCTCCACCTTCACCGCAATAAAAAAATTTCACTATAAACGATCACGCAAGATCACCCAAAAGTACAAGTTCTCTCAAGAACTCTTGAAAATTCAAGTCCATCACTAGGTGCCGCAACACCTACAACACAAGCTTGCAAGCTCTACTGAGGTCGCAATCTCTAACTATTTGAAATACAAAAATTGAAACACTTGGTGATCAACTCTTTGACCACAAATAAAGAACTCTCTCCAACAAGGATCTTATAGAATAGTATAGAGATGATGGCTCAAGATTGTGTCAGAAAACTAGAAAATTAGAATTGAAGTTCTTGAGAAAACTATTGCATAAACTTCTATGAAGATATAAGAATTTGTAACAAAAAAACTAATTTCTCCCAAAAAAAAAAATTTCTCGATTTTCAAAACCTAAAACTTGAAAATCTTAGTTCAAAACACTCTACAATGGGTCCTATTTATAGGGAATAGGATGGGATCATTAGAGACTAATCTTAATCATTAAAAATATTTTAAACTCAAATAAAGTAAATACAAGCCATTTGAGAATAAAACAAATCAGATTAAAACAAAACTACTCGTTAAAGGCAATATGTTACCTTTGGCAGTAGAGCGATCGACCAGCCAGAGCTAAACCAGTTTCCTTTACAATTTGAAAGCGAGAAATGGGTGATGCAATAAGAGTTTTCCCTTACTCAACCAGTTTTCCCTTACTCAAACTCTTGAAGAATATGCTTAAAATCTTCTAGTTTCTTTCTTCAAGTGCTCTCTTCTCTAAAACAATTTCTGCAAATTTTCAGCTCTTAAATTCATTCATTTCAACTAAATTTTCTCTCTCACAAACTTTTTCTTGAGCTTCACTCCTCATTCTATATTATAGAAAATTGTAAAAGAGAGTGTTTGTGATCTTTGTAGTCACCAAGAACTTGTAAACCTCATTGGCTTTATGCTTCCTCTTGTGTAGAGGATTGTTGGAGTTGCGTACTTCGATCTTGTGCAGACCATTGTGGTTCCTTTGTGGAGGCTCAATTGTGAAAAAAATTCTTAGTGGATAATGAAATCTTTTGCACGGTGAAGGCAGGGACATTGAGCTTTGTGCTTAAACTCGAAACAAATCTCTTGTATTTGTGATTGCTTTTTCTCTTACTCTATTGCTATTGCTTCCACTTATATTACTTCTCTTGTATTTCTTATTCGTTGCTTGCATTATATTCCTCATTCTTACTTGTCGGTTTCACTCATCTTAACAATAAGGCAATAATGCACCTCAACTTCTAATATAGAGGAATATAGAGGAGAAATTCTAAATCTCTTCACGGAGAATCTGGCTAATCTGGCTTCACTTCTTATTTTGAGTTGACCGTTTGCATCATTCTTTAAATTCCACATTATTTGTCATTAGATTAGCATTACACCTATTCACCCCTCTAGGTGTACTTTCATCAACTTAGGCATGGGGCACAGTTCCACTGGCATACTTATATAGGCGGCTTGGGTAGACTTCTAGAGGTGGCATTAAGCAGATTGCTGGTTATTTGTCACTGCTAAAGGTATTATTAATATTTAATGTTTATTTAAAAAAAACTTGTTATGAGTATAATACTTATACAAGAGATTTTTGAAACAGACATGGATATACGAGCACTTTCCTGTTGTGCTACCCCCACACAATATGGAATATATGAATGATCTTCCACAGGCTTGCATTTGGGGTCGTGTGGATCAACGGGAAAATTATTGGACAAGTTACAAGCAGCCTGTAAATCTCTTGATTACTTGCGAGCAGATAAGGTGAATTAGCTACTAAACAACTAAGTGGTGCACATAATTCGGATAACAATTCTATTAATATTAACTTCTTCATATGTAGGTCGTATGGAACCCATATTAGAATTCAGAGATTATCACCCGTTCCCTGATGATACTTTCTTCACTGGATGTATAAAGTGTGTAGATATTGTTGAATCATATCATCCAGAAAAGGCGTTACGACAGTTTGGTAGGGTGCAGATTATACCTCCTTCACCGATCCCGCCATCTCATTGTAGAAGAGGATACAGTGCGAAGCAGTACCGATTATCCTAAAACAGTATAGATCATTTTTGGGAGAGGTGGTGTAGTCATGCATTAATTGAAAAAAAAAAAAGAGCGTGCTAGTGACATATCAGTGGGAGTCCATAGACCAGTAAATGGACTGGCACCTCCAAATATCTCACCCTATCAGTCAAAACCTGGCGCACAGGTCTACGGGCGCGGAAATACAAACATACGTCATGGACGTTGTCCCCAACATCCTTACTCAAGTAAAATATTCACATATTTTTAAGTTAAATCAAAATTCCCATTTTGATGCATTTCTATTTGTTTTTGCAACGTGTTGCTCATGCATCGGAATTGCAAACCCACGCTTCAATGAGGGGTCATGGGATAGCACACTATACCTGATCTGTACAATACTGACTACCATATGAAGCAAGCACTTGAAAGCGGTGAAGAAGGATACTCGATGAAGGATACTCGCGAATATAAGCGAAAGAAACAGAACTTTACCGTTTGCTAGTTTTTTTTTTTTTTTTTTTAGTTAAGATGTATAATGTTTGAACTAATGTTAACTTGAATTATTTAATTTAAATTCTGCACATTGAGAATTTAATTTGATGAGTTCTGTAAATTTAGTTGAATTAAATTTTTTTATATGGTTCAAAACCTGAAGAATTTTTTTAGGTCTTATATCTTGTGCTCGACCATGAGGGTCAGTGGCCGAACAACTTACATATGTTCAGCCACTGACAACCAAACAATACATAGATGTTCGGTCATTAACGACCGAATATAACTGCTTCGTTCAGCAGCTTTTGGCCAAACAATTTTTTTTTTTTTAGATCATCCCCTTTAAAATATTATGAGAGATGATGTAGTTCCTGAAAATTGATCGAGCATGATCTTATTACACACAGAAGAGAAAAAAGTGAAATTAGAACTTTCAAGATGGATCAACATATAAATAAACCAAAGTACAATAATTGAGTTTCAAAAATTCATAAATTATCAAAAGTAAAAAACATATAAAAACCACAATCATATATCAATTGAAGTCAGTACTTAATCAATATTGATTGTACATTTAAAATTATTAGATCAGTTGAACAACTCATTATACATATGCAATCCACTAATGTATGCATTGTCTCAACCTTCAGCACTTGGTAGTCAGTACTCGTACCATTTATATGCCATTGGGGTACTGGATGTCCATTGCGTAGATATAACTCAATGAAATTGTTCATATTAACAAAACCAATTGAAATAGATCAGCTTGCAACAGTAGGGACATGTGAAGTTCTAAGTTGCAAGAAAGTCAGACTCTGAAGTCGTGATAAAAAAATAATATCACTTTTTAATGAGATGATATGAGAAATCCCATCTCAGACATATCATCAACTTGTCATATGATGCTGCACCGTCAAAGTGACTCAGAGAATATCTAATACCCTTCACGCGTTGACAACTTTCATATACACTTTCATATAAATGGAGATAAGCATTCAATTCTCTAAGCAAGTCACATCTGACTTGAGTCCATCCTGTCTCACCAAAATCAAGTAAACTTGTAATAGCTCGATATCCACAATTACCCTCCGCTTGTACATATTTTACATGTACAGTTCATAGATTCATTGGTTCCAAAATTTGATCTATGTAGTTTAACCTAATTGAAGAACGTGCCTGAACAACATACATTTGAAGTGTTAACAAAATATTTAATATCTAACCAACAGAAATGTTTGATGAATATAAAAGAAATTACACCTTTTCCTTTGGCCGCAATATAGATTCGAAAGAAACTTGAATTTTACTCTGAGATGGCAGCTTTGAACAACTATCTTGTGCAGAAGTTATCAACTCATGTACCATAGATAGTCGATGAGTTGATGTTTCATTTTTGACACCATTCTTACCACGTTTTCTTATCTTAACTTCAGGTTTGATAAGGGAGTAAGTACTTGGATTAACCAACTCTCGCATTCTCTTCAACAAGATTATCTTCTCAAAATCGTTGATTTTGATAAAATATTGGTTTATCTTGTCTACCTTTTCTGTCAACGATTTCTCACGTCAATTGTCACTTCGCATTTAATAGGCGCAGATGGTGACATGTTTAGTTTTTCTCCAATGGCTATCAATGGAATCTAAGGGAATGAGCATATTGACTATGCCATATTCAGCCAACTAATATGCACAAGGTAGTCTGTGGGTCTTTCTCAATATGCACTTACAAGCAAAGCCATCGACGCCGACAGTGTTGCTTTTTTTAATTCCTCCACAATCTTATTCAGGGCAGCAATGGATACAACACTACGCAGGAACTTGAAATGGAATGACTTAAACTTGTGTAATATCACATTTATACTCTTTTGAAAGAAGTTTTTATGTCAGTATGTTGCAATTCTAAAAGTTCATGAATTTTCCCCAACTAGTTTCAAAAGTTTGAAGAGACGATCCTAAATACCTTTTCAGCTTTGCATGCGCACTCTCAGCTCTGAAAAGATAAGATCATGAATATGTGAGGCGACTTGATGTTAACAATATTATATAGTAGATATGATTTTAAAAATTACACGATATCGTAAAAGAATGACCAAAAGCATACATGTTTGTTGATTTGTTTCTAAAATAAATTATCGTGTCTGTCCAACAAGCGAGAAATTTCTCTTTATACTTAGCAATCCATGTATTGTTCACATATTTAAGTAATTTAGGTTAATCTCAAAAATCCTCATTAAGCCTACGAAACAATCGTACAAATTTCTCCACAATTTCAGCCAATACTATTATATTCCAACTAAAGAAGAATAGATCGACTTTCTCTTTGGTGTCAAAGGTTTTCTTGCAATGAATATTAATATATTTTTTTCATATGCCATCTGCACAAGAAATGACGAGAGGTAGAAAATATTCACTCTACAGCATTCATCAGTGCTAAATCTCTGTCAGTCACAATAATAGATGCATCAAATGACCATATATTAGGTATTTCAGACTATCCAAATACCACTGAAGTTGTTTTTTTGTTCTGAATCCAAATATGCAAGAGCAACTGAAAAAAAATCATATTAGTGCTTGTTACTCCAACAATCTCCATCAACGGTAACCGGTACATGTTGGTTTTGTATGTGCAATCCATTATTAACACCTAGGGAAATGATGCAACAACTCAATGCTATTTGGGTTAGCCTAGAGAATATCTTTGACAGTATCGGTATCGGGATAACTTCTATGAACCTCAATATATGCGTGTCCTGAAAGCTTGTTCATTAGTTGTTGTATTTGTGATCTACTAGCATATTCCACAATTTTAAAATTTTTTCTTGCATTATAGACAATCCTCATTGTGTTGACATTCAGCTTATTTTTTTGTTTCAATGTATACAAAATATCTCTTGGCCGAATAAGGCTCTTAGACATATCCACAACCAATCTCTCCTCTTTTTCAGATAATCTACCGACAAAAGAATTGAAAGTACACTTAGAGGGGTGAATAGGTGTAATATTAATCAAATGCGGAAATGCAACAATTAAAATAAATAGTGCATATAGTTAACTCAAATCAAGAAGTAAAACAGGATTCCCTATGAAGGGCTCTAAAAATTCTCCTCAATATTCCTCTAGACAATTAGTTGAGGTGCTCAATTGCCTTCTTGATTGAGTGAGTAAAAACTGACAATTAGAGATTATGCAAAAAATGAATAGCAAGTGCAATAAAAGTAAAAACACAAGTGTAAGTAATATCAAATAGAGTAGAGCAAGAGAGAAAGTAATCGCAAACACAAAAAATTTGCCTCGAGATTCGAGTATAAAACTCTACATCCCCGCCTTCACTGTGTGAAGGATTTCACTATCCACAAAGGAACCTCCACAAAGGAACTATAAGGTCTAAACAAGACCGAAGGACACAACTCCAACTCTCAATCCTCTACACAAGAGATAGCACAAAGCTAATAAGGTTTACAAGCTCTTAGTAACCACAAAGATCACAAACACTCTCTTTTACAACTTCCTAAAGAGTAGAACTATGAGTGAAGCACAAGAAGTTTTGTGAGAGAAAATTCAGTTGAGATGAATGAATTTAAGAGCTAAAACTTGTAGAAATTGGTTTGAAAATGAGAGCACTTGAAATAAGAAAACTAGAAAACTCTCTCTTTTGAATAAACTTAATTTTTCAAAATATTTCTCAAAATCAAAAGTTGTTTGATCCTCTCCAAATGAATTATATATATAGGCAGGTGATAAATATCATTAGAGGGGTCAAGTAGGGCATTAGGAGGGTAATTAAACCCAAAAAGATCAAATATACCTGTTGGAGAAAAGTTAAAAGTTCAGAAATTAAAAAAAACTAGTTGTTACTATAGCTGTAACAGGACTACGATCGACCGGCCAGTCGACGGGCTGCTTAAAAACAAAAGTAGTCGTTACTCGTCGATCGATCGCCCAGTCGTCCGATCTCAATAGAGACTTGGGTGCCCATAAGTTTGACAGTCAGTCGACCGCCCGATCGACCGCTAGGTTTGACGGTCGACCGATCGATCGTCTGACAAACGTGCACATGCACAAGTGCACAAACAGCCAGTTGTGCATTTCCAATGCACTGGTCCGGAGGACCGGTCTGTCTACAAACCCAACCCAAAAACCATTTTAAATAAATTTTTTGATATGAAATTTATTTTAAATATTTTGAACCAGTTGTGATTTGGCAACACATAGGCTATGAGATATATGTTTGAAACAAGATATAAAAATTTGAAAAATATAGGACATGTATCATAAACCAATCCCTATAAAATACCAAAATCGAAAAAGTAGATATAGAAACTTGTATTTTGTGTGTGACTTTTTGAGCATCAATTCTACATTCTATACTTAAACATTCTATTTTCTTATATAGATTCTATAAGTCTTCAAGCAATTTTCATGTGGGCTTCTCCAAGAGTTAATCTTGATCGTCCGAACTTGAATCCATCCTTGAGTGATCTTATGACTTGAACACCTTCCTTTTGATGAAAGAGAAACAAAATATCCTTTGAACCTGAAAAACTTTAACACTTGAACTTGATTAGTACTGAATAACTTCATGTGATTTGTAATCATCAAAATAAAACCGAGTGTGCCATTGGGCCAACAATCTCTCCCTTTTTGATGATGACAAAACACATGAGTTATAAAGCTAAACAAATGAAGAGCTTAAAAAGCTCTCTCTAAAATTATGCTTATCTATTGTAGGCTGTCTAAAAATGACTAACCAGGCAAGCCATCAAAGAAGCAGTCTTAAACATTAGACGCAAGGGACTGAAGCCCGCGTCTCAGCATCAAGGCGCGTTGGCCCGAAGCCCGCGTCTCAACTTCAAGGCGCGTTTGGTTCAAAGCCCGCGTCTCTACATCAAGGCGCGTCGGCCCGAAGCCCGCGTCTCAGCATCAAGGCGCGTTGGCCCGAAGCCCGCGTCTCAACTTCAAGGCGCGTTTGGTTCAAAGCCCGCGTCTCTACATCAAGGCGCGTCGGCCCGAAGCCCGCGTCTCAACTTCAAGGCGCGTTCGGTTCAAAACCCGCGTCTCAGCATCAAGGCGCGTCGGCCTGAAGCCCGCGTCTCAGCATCAAGGCGCGTCGGCCCGAAGCCCGCGTCTCAACTTCAAGGCGCGTTTGGTTCAAAGCCCGCGTCTCTACATCAAGGCGCGTCGGCCCGAAGCCCGCGTCTCAACTTCAAGGCGCGTTCGGTTCAAAACCCGCGTCTCAGCATCAAGGCGCGTCGGCCTGAAGCCCGCGTCTCAGCATTAAGGCGCGTCGGTTCAAAGCCCGCGTCTCAGTTGCAACCGCCCCAGATCGTGGAGGTCAGTTACCGCGCGTATAGCGGGTAACGGCCCCTCATTCAGGCGCATTTTTAGGGGGCACGATCACCCCTTAAGACCCCTATAAATAGCCCTGTTGGCTATGAAGGAAGGGTCGATTGATTGAATCAAAAGGGAGAGGGGTCGGGCATTCTTGAATCCAGAATCAGAGAAGGGTCGGGCGAGCAAATTAAATCCAAAGGTCGGAGATTTTGAGAGAAGCACGACGCCAACAAGAGAGAAGACTCTTCAGCAGGCTTACTGAGTACTAGCCGCTCTTCGCTTACCTCCTCTTTGAGAGTTTGGTAGACGGAGCTGAGTTACTCCCCTACCGGCCGAAGAGAAGACCCCCGACGGTCCAGGACGGTCATCTGGTCAACGGAGAACAAGATTCACTCTCCATCGCCACACGAAGAACCCAGCCTTAAACAAAGGGAAGATTCAAGCATCCTCCCTCCCTTGTAGTCGGAATATTGTTTTGTTGTAATCTTTCAACTGATTCAAGGAAATTTTACGGCAAATCTCTTTCCGTACCGAACAAGAGATGGCGACTCCGCTGGGGACTACATTCGTGACCGACGAACGCACTGTGGTGCAAGATGACGTTCTCCGTAAGGGGAAAATGGTCGAATCACTCGTCGTCGAGTTCGACCAGGCGAAGTATGAAGAGTTCCTCTCTTCTGGCTCCAAGAGCCCAAAGACCCGCGTCTGCCGCAGGGTCTCAAGTGGACAGCCCCCTGAAGCCCAATCTGAGGCTCTGTCGGGTGCTCCTGCTGCCCACTGTGCCAAGCTTGGTTCACGCGCCAACGCCTCCCAGAAGGCCCGCGTAACCTCAGACACCTCTGCTGCGATCAACCGCGACGCACAGAACCCACGCGCCAACGCCTCCCAGAAGGCCCGCGTGGTCCCCGGCACAACTACTGCTGCGACCAACCGCGTCGCGCAGAAACCCCGCGTCAACGTCTCTCAAGAGACCCGCGTGGTGAACATCCCTGGTTCTTCAAACCAGGAAATTGTCAGCTTCTCTCCTCCTCCACGACGCAATCGGAATGCCGAGCGTCGACTGAGAAGACGCGCGCGTCAACACTCGGTCGGAACCGATGGTTTTCTGACTGGGGTTGGACGCGGCGTTCAATCTGATGCCTTGCCCGCACCCCGACCAGTGCGAGAGATCCGCGTTTGGCGACCCAAACGCGAGACTCCTCAAGTTGTGTCTGCCGAAGACCAACTTGCCAAACGCCAAAGCGAAGCTTCTGCGTCTCATCAAACGCAGGACGCATGCGCCCCCAGGCGTAGGGCCCAGCACCCCACTATCTCCCAAGTTTCTCTGCTCCAACGCAGCAGACAACAGTGCGAGGACCGCGTCTCGTCTCAACAGAGACGCCAGACGCGCGTAACGCCTCAAGTCTCTCTGCTCCAACGCAGCAGACAACAACGCGAGAACCGCGTCTCGTCTCAACAGAGACGCCAGACGCGCGGAACGCAACAGCGTGACCACCGCGTTTCTGAGACCTGCGTTCAGACAGCGCAACACACGACTGCCCCCCGTCTTCGACGTTGTGAGGCCAGTCTATTTAATCCCCCTCCCACGGATTTGAGGGATTATTTGACAAGGAAAAGAAGTGCCAATCAGGCCACTTCTTCTTGCTGCTGTCAACAACTCATCCAGATGCTCTCTGGATGCCATTGCGAATCAGGCGTGCACCAGCCGTCTTTGATTAGACAGCTGACCCTGATTCCTCCGTCAGCCAAAAGAAGACGCTCCCACCGAAGGAGAACCTTCCCTGATGTCGAATACCCGGAGCTTACTGCATATATGACAAGCAGAAGCAGGGGAAAACAATCAATGGTCAATTCAGAGGGGTCAAACTCTGAGACAGAAGGGGTGTATCGACATACCCGTACCAGGACAGGGACCATCCCCCCAATTGACTATAATGCCTTATCCCGCGGCATTAGAATGGACGACTCTCACTCCGTAGTGATAGAGTCGCAAGATTCGAACTCTTCCGGTGAAAGGGGAGTTTTTGCCTACATGGCAGATGCTCCTGAGGATAAAGAAGACGCTCCTGAGGAGACAACTAAGCATCTAGTGCAGATGCAGAAGCACCAAATGCAAATACTCTCCTCTCAGCAGAGAACCATTGACGGTCTCAAGCACATGCTTGAGAAATTGCTCGAAGAGAGAGAGAGATCTCCTCCTAGAAGGCCAAGAGCAAGAAGGGGAAGGAGAGAAAGTCCACCCTCCGATCCTTCCGAAAGGACACGACGATCTACTCCAGATGTGTCCCAGCCTTCAGCGCATGCAGGAAGCAACCCGGACTCGGAGAAGGCTCAAGATCAAAGAATGAGCCTACTGGAGCAACGACTCAACGCCCTTGCCAGTCGTAAAGATCTCCAAGAAGCTGGAGTGGTCCGGCCCTATCCGGCCGAGTGGGACTTAGTCCCGTACCCTCCTAAGTTCAAGGCTCCAACTCTCCAAGCATTTGACGGGAAGGGATCACCCAACCAGCATATCTACTACTTCAAATCCCAAACTGGGAATGTGGTAGATAACGACGCTATATTGGCGCGACTGTTCATTGGCACCCTAAAAGGGTTGGCCTTTGAATGGTTTATGAAGCTCCCGGAAGGTTCCATCAAGAACTGGGGCGACTTGGAGAAGCTGTTTCTAACACGCTTCTTGGAAGATGATTCGGAGGTCACAATGCCTACCCTTTTAGCTACCAAACAGCGAAAGGGAGAGTCCGTTAAGTCTTTCGTAGAAAGATTTCGGAACACGGCACTCCGATGTCCAAGCGGCATGACCCAGGCCACCCTGGTGGAAACATGTCGCCACAATCTCCAAACCTCACTCCTTGCTCAGATAGGAGTTGCTGAAAGCCGCACCTGGAAACAATTAGTCCAGCAAGGTGAACAGGCTGAGGAGATTGTTGCCCGCGTCAGAGCGGAAGAAGGCAAGCCCAGGCCAGAGAGGTCGACAAGGCGTGCACCAGACACATCCCTCCAAACCAAACGGAAGGATAATTTGGCGACGGAGACCAAATCTCCCACCAAACCTCAAACAGGCAGGGCAAGTGGCTCTTCAAGCCAGCCACGCCCCAACAAGCAGTATTCCTTCAAGGAGGAACACGTCGATTCGCTCTTCAAACTACTCAACAAGAGCAATCGACTGAAGCTCCCTGAAATCAGGCGCCCGGAAGAAGTCGGCAAGACCGACAATCCCAACTACTGCCTGTACCATAGGATGCTCGGGCACCCTACCAGGAGCTGCTACATCTTCAAGGACGTCCTTCAAGCCCTGATTGACGCGGAGGTATTAAAACTCCGACCAGAGCAGAAGAAGATGACGGCCAACATGACGTCGATGCTCCACTTTGGGACACGACCCCCGATGCCCGTGGGAGTGATATCTGTCCCGAAAGGAGAATTGAGAGTGGTCAATACAGACCCTCATCAGCAGCAGGAGAAAGGCTTGGTACCCGTCCCTACACCTCAAGGGGAAATCATGTGGGTCCACCCTGACCTCGTCGACGAGCAACAATGGACGACTGTGACCAACAGGAAGTCCAAAGGCAAGGGGAAGGCATCATCTTGCCACGTGATCTGCGCTTCTTCCCGGGAAGCAGACGCTGATGTTCCTTCGCTGACCGACTCAGAAGAGGAAACAATAGTCCTGGCGGCAGAGCCCAACCAACCGACAGCAGGCACCCGTTCAGGGCAGGCGTACTTGAAGCAGTACGGCGAAAAGGCGGTGGTCCCTCCTCAACCAGCTGTAGAGCCAGCTCAGCCCTCCACAAAACCACCCGTGGAGAAACAGAAAGAAACTCGGTTTTCTCGGGTTCTTTCAAGAAGTGCAGCGGAAGGATCTTCGACACCTTCGACACCTTACCGCTTCGATGTGCTGGCTCAGTTAGCCAACATCCCAGCACGCATTACCTTGTATGAGCTCCTGAGGCTATCAAAGTCAACCAGAGAAGCTCTACAAGAAGCCCTGACAAACGCTGAGGCCTTTCTGACCCACGTACCGAGGGAGGAAGATGTAGAGGATTGCCTCCACACCTCCCCAAATGCTCCCTGCATCTCTTTCACAAAAGATGACATGCAGGTTAAAGGGAAGCATGACCGACCCCTATACTTCACGGGGTATATCGGGTCATCCGAGGTGAATCGCATTCAGGTAGACCCTGGGTCCGCACTAAGCATCATACCTCGCCGGGTCATGCAATTTCTGGGCATTCCTACCCATCGTCTGAGCCCTACCCAGACGACTATTTATGGGTTTAATGCCAACAGCTCCCGCCCGATGGGGAAGATCAAGCTCAAATGCCGGATCGGGAGCCTCAAATCAGAAGTAACGTGTTACGTCATTGACGCTGACACGTCTTACAACCTGTTGCTGGGACGACCATGGATTCACCAAAATTCCATCGTCCCCTCCACTCTCCATCAAGTCATGAAATACATTGACGAGAGCGGACAGGTCCGAACGTTGATTGCCGAAAGGCATCCGTTCAAAGGGGTCGAGAATTATTTCACGGATTCCCTCTTATATGAGGAGAATAATGAAACCCCGCAACCAGAGGAGCCAGACTCTGGTAACGAGGCTGACATCGAGCCCGAAAAAGAAGAGTGCATGTGGGAGCTAGAACCACTTGTAAAGAGCACTAATAAGCTCGATGTTGATACCACCGACGATGTAGGCGGTTGGTATATTAATGAAGATTTAGATTTCGCGTACTTTCCTGTGTGTGAGTCTGATTCAATACCGTCGGATACCAGTACCGGCGTAGACGAGGATGTATGGTCGGCAATGGGTGCTTTGACATCATTGCATGTACCAATAAAATCATCCTTCGGGACGTACCAGGATGATGGTGATGCACAAGAATCTGTATTCATGGTTCCAGTCAGACGAAAAGGCCAAAGACCAATACTTTTTGGGCGAGGCTCGTCTCAACCAACACCCCATGATGAATCAGAAGGCGAAGAAGAGCCCCCGCAGTTCAATCACTATGAACCAAAAGCGCTCAAGATGATGAAGCGTATGGGGTATGATCTAGCCAGCGGACCCGGGTTGAACTTCGGCAAAGGAAGGAGATCGTTGCTCCGATCTTTTGTGCCAAAGGGAAAGCACCTGATTATTATCATCAGACCCGCAGGGGGTTGGGCTATATATCAACTCCGATCCCGTCAGCCCCTGATTCCGAGGAACCATCAGGCCATGATCACTCCTCAGACACGTCATCGTGGGAATCAGATGTCAGTATTGGCAACATCTTCAAAGGGCTTTCAGTAAACATGGCTTCAACAAACCATCTGGAAGACGAAGACGAAGAAATGATCCAGTCAGATACAGACCCCTGGATCAAACACCTGAATGCTCTCTGGGATATCCGCTTCGAACAGCGTGAGCCACCCACAGAAGACAATTGTTCAGATCAACCTAGGAGATGATGCTAATCCTAAGCCCATCTTCATAAGTGACGGCCTGTCACCATCAGAGAAGAAGGATCTAATATCTCTTATACAAGAGTATATAGACGTCTTCGCCTGGAATTATGAGGACATGCCTGGACTCGATCCTCAAGTGGCTATGCACCGCCTCAACATCAGTCCGGATGTAAAGCCCGTCAAGCAACAGCAGCGACGGTTTCGTCCGGAAATAATGGAGGCAATCCAATTAGAAGTCAAAAAGCTCATGGACTCTGGCTTCATCAGGGAAGAACAACATCCCGACTGGGTAGCTAACATCGTCCCCGTTGCTAAGAAGAACGGGAAGATCCGGATCTGCATCGACTTCCGCGATCTAAACGGGGCCTGCCCCAAAGACGAGTTCCCGTTGCCAATCACAGATGTCATGATTGACAATACATGCGGGTTCGAGCGAATGTCCTTTATGGACGGATTCTCAGGTTACAATCAAATCAAGATGTACCCTGACGACGAAAAGCATACCTCCTTCAGGACACCTCTAGGAGTATACTGCTACACCGTCATGCCCTTCGGACTAAAGAATGCAGGGACAACATACCAAAGGGCTATGAATGCCATTTTCCACCAGCAGATACGCAAAACGGTGGAATGCTATGTCGATGACATCGCGGTGAAAAGCCGCACTAAAGGCGATCACATAGCGGACCTAAAAGCGGTCTTTGACATCATGCGGGCTCATCAATTGAAGATGAATCCCACCAAATCATTCCTGGGGGTAGCCAGCGGAAAATTCCTAGGGTTTGTTGTAACCTCTACAGGAATTCATTTGGATCCGGAGAAGGTTCGCGCCATTCAGGAAATGCAACCTCCAAGAAGCCTCAGGGAGCTCAGAGGATTGCAGGGACGACTGGCATACATCCGCAGATTTATTTCAAATCTCTCCGGAAGATGCCAACCCTTCGCTAAGCTGATGAAGAAGGGAGTCTCGTTCATATGGGACGACGCTTGCCAGCAAGCATTCGAGGAGATCAAACGATACCTCACCCAACCACCAGTACTTGCAGCCCGGTATCCGGAAAACCCTTCCTGGTGTACGTCCGATCGATGGATCATTCTTTGGGAGCTCTACTAGCTCAGAATGATGACCAAGGACGAGAACAAGCAATCTACTACCTCAGTAGAACGATGATCGGGGCCGAACATCGATACAACCCGATCGAGAAGGAGTGTTTGGCCTTGGTGTTCGCTATTCAGAAAATGCGACATTATCTGGCAGGCCAAACTATAAATGTCATATCAAAAGTCAACCCCCTGAGGTTGCTTATGACAAAGCCTTCATCATTGAATGGCCGGCTGGCGAAATGGGCTATATTGCTCTCTCAATATGAGATGCACTTCCTGCCACAGAAGGCCATTAAAGGACAAGCGGTGGCGGACTTCTTAGCCGAACACCCAGATCCGAGGGCAGCCAAACTTTATGAGGATCTCCCAGATGAGGTCACTGAAGTATGCCTGACTCAGGCAACATTCGAAGGACAAGTATGGCAACTTTTCTTCGATGGTGCATCAAGGGCAAGCCCAAAGGGACACACAGTAGCGGGGGTAGGAGTAGTACTCGTCTCCCCACAAAACTACGTGATCCCCCGGGCTATCTCGTTAACCGAACCCTGTTCCAACAATGTGGCGGAATACAACGCTCTCCTGATTGGGATGCAATTCGCCGATGAGATTGGCGTTAAAAATCTCGAAGCGTACGGTGACTCCAAACTCATCGTCAGCCAAGTTCGCGGAGAGTATGAGGTCAGACATGAAGATCTAGTACCCTACTACGACGCGACAATCCACATGGCGGAGAAGTTTTCAAACTTCTACATCGACCATGTGCCGCGAAGCCAAAATGCGCATGCAGATGCCCTCGCATCTCTCGCAGCTTCCCTAGCTCTCCCAGCAGGAGCAATGGAGAAGGTATTCGTCTATAGCCACGACCTATACTGTCCAAAAAAAAGTCCCCTCGGAGACTACCAGAGGTCAACGGGAGATCGTCGCGGTAAGGAAACACTTGAAGTGTCAACCGATCCAGAACTTAAAGACTAGCGATTCCCTACATTGATTTTGTCTTATACGGCATCTTGCCTGAAGACACCAGGGAGGCGGCTGCCATCCGAAGGAAAGCCTCCAAATTCTACTACAATGCGATTTCGCGAACATTGTATCGTAGATCGCATGATGGGATCCTGCTCCGATGCCTCTCATTAAAAGAAGCCCGTGAAGTGCTGAAAGAAGCCCACGATGGTATTTGTGGAGCTCATCAACCTGGCCCGAAGCTGGCAAACCGACTCCAAAGATTGGGTTACTATTGGCCCAAGATGATTGTCGACGCCATCTCCCTCGCTAAGAGATGTCACGCCTGTCAAATACATGGCGATTTCATCCATCAAGCACCAGGGTATCTCCACTCTACGACCTCTACTTGGCCGTTCGAAATGTGGGGGATGGACGTGGTTGGCCCCATCAGCCCACCATCGTCGAAAGGACATCGGTTCATTCTAGCAATAACCGATTACTTCTCCAAGTGGGCCGAAGCTGTTCCTCTAAAAGAGGTAAAATCGTCTAACGTGATCAAGTTCGTGAAACATCACGTTATCTATCGCTTCGGTGTGCCTCGGCGGATCGTCCATGACAATGGACCCCAGTTCATCAGCCAGGCTTTCCAGAGATTCTGTGCTAAGTTCAGAATCCAGAGTGTGTCATCAACGGCATACTATCCTCCCGCCAACGGCCTCGCGGAAGCTTTCAATAAGACTATTGGCAAGCTTCTTAAGAAATTCGTCTCGAAAAGTCAACGAGACTGGGACGATAAGCTGGGTGAATGCTTATGGGCATATCGCACGACCGTGCGAACCCCAACTAAAGCCACGCCATTTTCCTTGGTGTACGGATGTGAAGCTGTCCTCCCACTGGAAATCCAAATTCCATCTCTACGCGTCGCCCTGACCGCCGAGATGACAACAGAGGAGAAGCATCGACAGCGACTCCAAGAACTGGAGGCCTTAGACGACAAGCGTCTGCAGGCCCAGCAGCAGATCGAGCTTTATCAAGCTCGCATCACCAGAGCCTTCAACAAGAAAGTCAAAACGCGAACTTTCAAGAAAGGCGACCTTGTCTTAGCCGTCCGGAGACCCATGGTCATGACGCACAAGACAAAGGGAAAATTCCAACCCAAATGGGAAGGACCATTTGTAGTAGAGTCGGTCTACTCGAATGGATCGTATCGTCTCATAACCTCTAATGGCGATACACTCATGATGCCAATCAATGGCAAATTCCTGAAGAAATACTATCCCTAGATGGTGTTCTTCTGCCGATCAAGTTAATACCACACCTCTGATCAAACATCCAACGCCTTCGACGGCTAAGGATAGAGGAAAATGTTGGCATCTAAGCCCAACATAAGTCCTCGACAACTCATCATGCTGAGGGGAATAGCATGACTAGCCCAACTCAAACGGTAGTTGGTAAAGGCACCTCAAATCCGTTGACAGCTGAGGGTTTGCTAAAAATCCTAAGTGGACCTGATTCCACTCTCTCCTCCAAAATCTCTTACCAATTCTCATCCATAGAATGGTAGGACCACAAAATGCAAACATTACTACGTTAAACACTATACCTCTGGTAATGAATACTCCTTGTCGAGTACAAGCCCCGCTTGTTACCTCTACATAGAGCAGCAAACTTCAAAATTGCCAAGTTAACACTATACCTCTGGCATTTCAAATTCCACTTGTCAATTCTCATCAATAGAATGACAGGTCCTCAAATTGCTCCTATCAAGAGCCAATTCTTGTCAAGTTAATATCACACCTCTGACAAACTACTGTTTAAGTTAACATTACACCTCTAAGCAGTATATCAGGTGCCCGTCAAGTTAATATTACACCTCTGACAGTCACCCTTTCTTCAGACTTCCATATCGAAGCTGAAATGGACGATGCCAAGTTAACACTACACTTCTAGCATCCGAGTCATTGCTAAGTTCAACAATACACCTATGGCTATGACCTTTCCTCGACTTCCTTAAGCCGAGACGAACGATGCCAAGTTAACACTACACTTCTAGCATCCGAGTCATTGCTAAGTTCAACAATACACCTATGGCTATGACCTTTCCTCGACTTCTTCAAGCCGAGACGACTAATGCCAAGTTCAACATTACACCTCTAGCATTACCCTCACTGTTAAGTTAAACATCACACCTATGACAGTGACACCCTCAGTTTTCCCTTATAAAACTGAGATGTCGATGAGTTAAGTTAATATCACACCTCTAACTCATGTCCTTGTCAAGTTAACATTACACTTCTGACAAGACTATTTCCAACCCGTTAAGTTAATATCACACCTCTAACGGTAAGGACTTCCCTAGATTCCCCCGCGAGTCTAGTTTCATTTGATATTCTCCCCAACAGAATATCGAATTCATTTTGGAGGCATTGTTGGTTAACATTACACCAATAAACAATGTTTCCATCAACATCCCCAGCTGATCTGAAATCAAGTTAAGCACAAATCCTTGATAAAAGTTCATCTTTCCTGGGGGTACGAACTCCACCTGTCACTTTCTTCCACAAAGTGGCAGGTCCACCAAAAATCACCTCTGTCAAGTTAAGCTTACACCTCTGACAGTGTCATGAAAGTTCTTGAAACAAGATCTTTCCTCATATCTTTTGACTTATTAAGATTATGATTATAATTTTGATAAAGATCAAAAGACTTCCTTGCTCCTACATGTCCAACCAAAGGCAAAGAGTTCGAGACAAAAGAAGTAAAAAGGAGGGTGTCACTTTTATTTATATCCAAAAATATGAAAGTGATACAAAAACGCTCTCTTATACAAATAAGATTGAGCGTTACAAAAAAAGAAAAAAGAAGGGAGGAGAAGGCTAAAAATCTCGATCTGGTAGGGAACGGATGCGCTCCCTGAGACGATGCATCTCATGCTGACGTGCCTTCTCAGCCTCCATCATCGCCTGGACCCGCAGCTCCTCTTCAGATAGGCAGGGTTTTTCAGCCAGCTGGGCTCGCAAAGTCTCCAATCTGGAGAGATGAACAGACTGGCTCTCTTCAGCCCGTACCCTTGCAGCCTTCTGCTCCTCTAGCTTCTTCTGGAGGGCGACGAGCTTCTCTTCATTGACAGCTAGCATGGCTTTGGCCTTAGCAATGGCAGCCCGAGCATTGGTAATAGCAAGCTCTGTGTTCTGCATGATAAGCTCAGTATCCCCTGAGTCTTCAATCAGCCTTTGGCATTCAGCCTGGGAACGCTCAAGGTTGCTGACCTCTTCGGCAATTTGTACTTCCACTTCCTGTCGCTCTTGCCTTTGGGCAGAAAGGAGGCTATCCAGGATGACTTGGGTTTCGTGGAGGGAGTCAGCTTCGTCTAAAGACTTCAGCTCTTTCAGGTCACTCTCCAACTGATCCACCACCCGCATACATGCCTGAGCAAGAGGAAGGCCCCCGACTAGCTCGATGTTCTCGGCCACATTCCCGAGAAATCTCCGGGCAAAGTCAAAAGAACGACGCCCAGAAAGGATAAAGTCGATGCACGATCGCATCGCTTCAAAGAACTGCCGCACCGTACTGCGCGTCAGGAAGTCCATGCTGTCATCACCCGGAACGCTCCCCGACCCCCTTTCTATCTCGGAAGAAGGGGTGTAGGCCGGCTCTTTTTGCGCAGAAGTCATGCTAACCGCCGATACGGCAAGAGCGGAACCAGCCACTGGTGCTTCCGGAGGTGCTATCCCTGCGGGAACTTCCGCGACCAATGATGGAGTGGCAAGCACGATTTCCTCAGAAACTTCATTTGAAACTTGAGCCGTGCAATCTCCTGGGAGTGGACCTGCCTCCACCCGAGCCTCCTTGACCTCAGTAGTGGCTTCCTCCTCTGGTAGAGTGGAAGGCTCCCCAGTATCAGCAGCTGCCCCCTCTGAGGGCATCTCAGCAGCTGAGGTCTCAATTCCCTGTGGCCGAGTCAACTCTCCCACCATCTCCTCAATATGCGAGGAGGTTGTAGCCTCGGCATCTCCGGTTGGCCTTGCAATATAAAATAAAGAATGTCAAGACATCTTCTTCAACATGCAAAGAGAAAATTGGACAGTAGGGGGAAAGGGTACCTTTAACAGGGATAGCCGCCACTGACGGTGCAGACGATGGCTCGCCTCCATACATTTCCTCCTCTGAGATATGGAAGAACTTGCTTTGATCAGGAGGAGCGGGTTCCTCGCTATAGTCGACTTCGTCCTCAAAGAGGCTTTCCCCTGAGAACGAAGAAGACGACAGCTCAGGAAGCTCTGTAATCGGAGCCTTGCCTCCAATCACCCCAGTAGTAGGACTAGGGTCGACGGCCCTGGAACTAGAGATGAAGACGCCTGGAGACCCCAACTGCTGTGCCTCATCTCTCCCTTCATGAGCAGAAGGAGGTTTGAGCTGAGCTGAGATTTTCGGAAGTTCAACATCTTCATCGCCCATTATGTCAATCTCTGGGGATTCGGCATCAGCAGCAATAACGGGTTGTTCGATGAACTCCCCTTCCTCCACAGCCTCGCGGTGCGACTTAGGAGCACGAACTAAAGGGGGGAAATCCTCCTCTTCCGGAGGTTCCTCAACTCTGACGACGTCTTCAGGAGGAGCCTCAACTCCGGCAGAGATAGCTCCGGATTGAGAGACTTCAGCCGCCAAGTCCCTCCTAACCTTCTTCGGGGCAGGCTCAATAACAGAAGTGGGGCGGTGAGGACGCTTACTCACCACCTGCTTACATCTCTTCGTCCGCGGCTCCTCCCTCGTCGCTGATGGCTCCGCCCTCGTTACTGACGGCTCATTCTTCGCTCGTGGCTCTGCCCTTGGCGGTCGTGGCTCTGTAGCTCGTGGCTCCCTCCTCGTCCTTCTCCCGACCTCCTTACGGGCTTTCCGGTACTGCTCTACGAGTCTCGTTGGTTTACCAGACTCTGTCCTTGCCTCGAGGCTTACATTGATGCTCTCGATACATGAAGATGCCGGAAGAAAGTCTGGTGTCTGGACGGCTTGGGAGTACCAAGTACAATAGCTTAGACTCATCTGGCACTTGGGCGCTTCGAGAGGTAGACGGAAGGTTGTTCCTGTCCCTCCAGCCACACTATAGTACCAGGCCCGAGCACCCTCGAACAAGTTCCCTTCGAAGGCGAGATAAGCATTTGGATTCCCGATATAGAGCTGGTCATAGCCGAACTGTCGAGCGAAGCGATTCGGCATGTATGGCTCAATGGTACATGACGTCCCTTGTCGAAAAAGCATATACCCGGGCCGAATATTGAGCAACCACCAGAAGGCTCCCTGGGATAACCTCGTGAAATCATCAGGGCCTGCGGAATCGACAAGTAGATCGCCGTAGGATGCACCAGGGATCTGGAGGAGGCAACGATTGAGCTGATAGTTTGCCGGGGCTGAAAGACGCTTCCGGATGTAATATATATAAGGATCTTCCCACCTTGAACCCTCCAATCGCTGTATGAAGGGGACGGAGTCCTCCTTCCAACGCACCGCCGTCATCAAAGAGGGGCAGTGCATCACATACCAGGCCATAAGGTATGTGTAAGGCAGCTCGACCCGAGGATTGGGATGCTTCACCACTGGATTCCCCTCTGCGTCCGTGAGCGGCTTTCCCTCGGAATCCACAGTTTTTGGCGGCTCACAAAAGCTTTTAGCCAGCGCCCGCAGCCCGCTCTGAATACCAGCCACCACGGTCGGGAGAAGAGCTATAGGGTTGCCATGGGCCAGAAGCACCGCCGGGTACACCACGTCGGCAACTATAACTTCATGTGGCAGCGTGGGCACCACACAACGCTTTAGCCACAGCATCAGAAAACCCGCCAGCAGCGCCCGATCGGAGATAGGAGTCCGGGCTTGGTGGTGGAAGCTTTCAAAAACCAAGTCGGGGTCGAAACCATCTTCGTTCGATTCTGTGGTGTAGAACTTCTCGGGAGCCTGGTCAATCCGGTCTTCGATCTCCCTATCAGAGCTGGGAGCCAATCGGGTGATCAAGTGGTCTTTGGTGTTCACATTGTTGAACAAATAACTGGCCCAAGACAGATACGTGACCCCCTGCGACCGCCATTTGGTGATCTGACCGCAGATATGGAAGTGACAGAGCACTTCCCAGTAGGTCTCGTATATGAGGGGAAACTCCTCCTTCACGTGGCGAAGCTCCACAGCGGTCGGGACATATTCTTCATAGGGCATGTCCCCTGTTACCAGTCCTGAGACCTCGTGCAGCTCGTGTAAGGCAAGGCCCATCTCCCCGACTGGAGTAAAGAACGTCCCCGTCAAGGGATTGTAACGTTCTAGGATCCCAAAGAAGTTTTGAGAACTTTGAGGGATCCCCCACTGTACGGCCCTGACCGCCGAGTACAGTCCTACACGCTTCAGCAAATCCCCGAGCTCGGTAAGGACAAAGCCAACCATCCTGCCCCACCAGTAATTCGCTGGGGAATGGATCCACCCATATGCACGGAACGCAACTGGATAGTCACCCTCCGCTGCCATGAACATGTTGAGGAAGGTGGTGCCAATGTGCGGTATCTCTCCAGACGGGATCTCCCTCTTGCGCGATCCAGGGAAAAGGCCGATAACCGACCCGTCATGGCCGTCATGACGGTGCACTTGGTAGTGGGAGCCCAGATCGCCAAGAGTAACCTCAGGAGCATATCGAGCGAGGTCAAACTCCATCTTCCGCGGGACGGACATATGCTGGTAATAGAACATAGGGTACATCCTATCCATGGCCGGGAGAAAGAACCTTCTGCCCCCTATTTGACGGAGCCATGTGTAAGTCCCTTCGTGCACGCGATGGCCGCCATCGTGGATATGATCCCCGAAGAAGAAGGCGGGCTTCTCCAGCTGAATGCCATCATCCGTGATGAATGCTGCATCGGTCATAAGCACTCGAAGAGTCCTCATATCGACGTTCGAGAGCTTCTTCTCACGAGCCGGCGACTGGTCGGCAGTCACAGGGACAGTCCTTTGCAGCACAAAGGTTAGGTTCCGGTCAGCACCACCTACATGCCCAAAATGGCGTATCTTGGGGAGTGAAGTAGCAGGTTGCGGCGCTGCAAAAAGATAAAAACACTTAAGTCAGATGCTTTACCAAAAGCAAAGAGAAATACTAAGTGTTTATAATTTAAACGCAGAAGAGATACTGGACGCAGGAATTATCAAATCCGCGTCCAGACCTGCAACTCTGCGTCAGGAAGCACAGAACGCAAGGATCAAATCCGCGTTCTGCAAACCAATACTTATGAAATTCCAAAGTACTTGGACTCAGACGCCAGATTCATCAAATTGGCGCCTGATGACACAGAACGCGAAGATCAATTCCGCGTTCTACAAACCAATACTTACGAAATTCCAAAGTACTTGGACTCAGACGCCAGATTCATCAAATTGGCGCCTGATGACACAGAACGCGAAGATCAAATCCGCGTTCTGCAAGCCAAGACTTGACTCTGCCCGGACTCAGACGCCAGATTCATCAAATTGGCGCCTGATGACACAGAACGCGAAAATCAAATCTGCGTTCTGTAAGCTGCGTCCAGAGACCTTCACAGTTAGAAATATTCTAAGTGAAGGACCCGAAGTGCAGAGTCCTTGGGCGTCAGATTGTCTAATCCGCGCCCCGGTTATCATCCCAAAGACTGCGTCTGGGGAATCAAACATTCTCTGTGTTAAAGTTCTTAAAGGTGAAGTTCTGCCTAGACGGCATACTACCTTGGAGACCTTGGAGGACGAAGTCCTGCGCAGAGGAAGAGCTGCCCCTCCGGGCCTCAGTGGTGGTCGCCTTTGAGGAAGAAGCGGTCGGCTTAATCTTTGGTGCCATGGCGAATTTGATCCGAGGTTAAACAGAGGAACAGGGAGAAGAATATGTTTTTCTAAAGTTCTTAGCAAGCGCGAGAAGAAGAAGAGTCTCTCCAAACTGCTGCCTTTTATAGGCACAGGGATTCGCAGAGATACGCGGCGCGTGACCCAAGGGACGCTGCAGCGAATCGTCGCTTGACGCGTGTAACAAAATCATTTCCGGTGGCAAAGATCATGCGTCGCAACCTCGCCACGAGTTAAAAATTGACACGTGGAGCAGTTCATTTAATGAACCGCGAGATCCGCGCGCCAAAAGGCGAAATTTCGCCGTTTCCCCAGGCCAGCTGGCGGCGTAATCATGACAACATAGAGTCCGCGCCCAGAAAACGCACCGGACATGCCCCGTCAGCATTTCCAAGAGTGCGTTCGGAAGATCGCGTCTCCTCTAAGGAGTTCGCGTCTGGCCAAACATCGCGTCTATTTTATGGAAGCTGCGTCTTCAAAGCAGCCTCTGCTTTTCAAAAAGGAGCCTGCGTCCAGTCTTATGCGTCTGCAAGACAGTTCAACAGTACACTGGCGCCAACAGACAACCAACTACTCCCAGCCAAAAACGCACCCGTGACAGACTAAAAGCAATTGGGGAGGTCTAGGCTGTGTATCTAGACACTCAACACGATCGACTCTGATGGCTTCTAAGAGTTCAACAGTACACTCACGAAGACCAAATTCGGATAAGGTCAAACCCGAAGCATCAACAGTCCAGTCACAAAGGCGAACGCGGTTTAAGTCCAAAGTATTCCGAAATCCGTCCCATTCAACTGCGGAATATCGGAAACTTTGGAGGGGGTTCTGTAGGCTGTCTAAAAATGACTAACCAGGCAAGCCATCAAAGAAGCAGTCTTAAACATTAGACGCAAGGGACTGAAGCCCGCGTCTCAGCATCAAGGCGCGTTGGCCCGAAGCCCGCGTCTCAACTTCAAGGCGCGTTTGGTTCAAAGCCCGCGTCTCTACATCAAGGAGCGTCGGCCCGAAGCCCGCGTCTCAGCATCAAGGCGCGTTGGCCCGAAGCCCGCGTCTCAACTTCAAGGCGCGTTTGGTTCAAAGCCCGCGTCTCTACATCAAGGCGCGTCGGCCCGAAGCCCGCGTCTCAACTTCAAGGCGCGTTCGGTTCAAAACCCGCGTCTCAGCATCAAGGCGCGTCGGCCTGAAGCCCGCGTCTCAGCATCAAGGCGCGTCGGCCCGAAGCCCGCGTCTCAACTTCAAGGCGCGTTTGGTTCAAAGCCCGCGTCTCTACATCAAGGCGCGTCGGCCCGAAGCCCGCGTCTCAACTTCAAGGCGTGTTCGGTTCAAAACCCGCGTCTCAGCATCAAGGCGCGTCGGCCTGAAGCCCGCGTCTCAGCATCAAGGCGCGTCGGTTCAAAGCCCGCGTCTCAGTTGCAACCGCCCCAGATCGTGGAGGTCAGTTACCGCGCGTATAGCGGGTAACGACCCCTCATTCAGGCGCATTTTTAGGGGGCACGATCACCCCTTAAGACCCCTATAAATAGCCCTGTTGGCTATGAAGGAAGGGTCGATTGATTGAATCAAAAGGGAGAGGGGTCGGGCATTCTTGAATCCAGAATCAGAGAAGGGTCGGGCGAGCAAATTAAATCCAAAGGTCGGAGATTTTGAGAGAAGCACGACGCCAACAAGAGAGAAGACTCTTCAGCAGGCTTACTGAGTACTAGCCGCTCTTCGCTTACCTCCTCTTTGAGAGTTTGGTAGACGGAGCTGAGTTACTCCCCTACCGGCCGAAGAGAAGACCCCCGACGGTCCAGGACGGTCATCTGGTCAACGGAGAACAAGATTCACTCTCCATCGCCACACGAAGAACCCAGCCTTAAACAAAGGGAAGATTCAAGCATCCTCCCTCCCTTGTAGTCGGAATATTGTTTTGTTGTAATCTTTCAACTGATTCAAGGAAATTTTACGGCAAATCTCTTTCCGTACCGAACATCTATCAAATTTAGTTATTCATGACTAAATGATGTAGCAATAACAAAGCAATTCATATGCATATAGGTATAGATGTGCAATATAGACCATTATGCATAAACGGACCAACCTTCTTATATGCTTCCAACCACCAAATAATAAGTATGCAATAAAGAGTAAAAAACCAATAACAAACAAAGAAAACATGGCATACAAACATGAAAATGGAGAATAGAGGTAATTACCAAATCATAAATCTTCTCAAGTAAATAACTCATAAATCTTCTCTTCTCAAATAAATAACTCATAAATCTTCTCCCTTTTTTGTCATATATCAAAAAAAGGATACCAAATAATCAAATCCAAATGTAAAACAAAATTGAAAGTAGTATACCAATTTAGAGCAGTAAATTTTAAAAAACATGTATACTAAAAGATACTAGTTTAAATATAAATATGAATACTAATTAAATGAAAATTTAATGAATCTATAATACAAATATTCAACTGACCACAAATGAAAGAAAATCTATTATAATTAAGTGGTTTAGTAAAAAATATCCGCTAATTGAAAATCAGTAGAAATATAATCAATTTTAGTATCTCATTTCTCATAATGATCTGTAATAAAGTGACATCGAATTTCTGTGTGCTTAGTCTCAACAAGACTCGGTCGCAACATACTCCGCCTTGGCGGTTGAGATGGCTACAAATTTTATTTCTTGAAAGACCACGAAACAAGACAGTTTTCAAGAAATTGATAAGTTTTACTAGTGCTCTTCTTATCACTCTATAACTGGCATAGTCGGCATCTGAATAATTCGTCATTGAGAATTGTCCGGTCTTCATAAGCCCATTCTAATAATGTCCTTAAGATATCTAATAATGTGTTCTACCGCAATTAAGTTAAACTCTTTAAAACTTGATATCTATCACATAAATATACACTAAATGTAATGTCCGGCCTGCTAGTCGTCAAGTAAAGTAAGCTACCAATCATGCTACGATAGTGTTTAATGATAATATTTTTAGCTTATTCATCTTTATCAAGCTTAGTTGTGGTAGCCATGAGAGTCTTGTTTATCTTCGCATCATCTAACCCAAATTTCTTGATAAGTTCTTTTGTATGAAGATCTCATCACTCTTTTGCTTGATTTGGAGTGTAAGAAAATAGTTGAGCTCTCCCATCATACTCATTTCAAACTCTTCATTCATTCAGGATTCAAAATCCTTACAAAGCTTTTCATTAGTAGATTCAAAAATGATATCATCAAAATATATTTGCACTATCAAGATATTATTATCTATATACTTTGTTAATAAGATGGTATCAACTTTACCTTTAACAAAACTATTAAAATTAAGAAAACTATTCAATCTTTCATACCAAGCTCTTGGAGCTTGTTTTAAACCATATAAAACCATTTCAAGTTTAAAAAAAAATCCAGATGTGTAGGATCAACAAACCCGAGGGTTCTTCAATATACACCTCCTCTTCAATAAAATCATTCAAAAATGCGCTTTTAAAATCCATTTGAAAAAACTTAAAATTCTTGAAAGAAGCAAATGTAAGTGTCATCCGCATTGCTTCAAACCGTGCTACGGGTGCAAATGTTTCCTCAAAATCGATCCTTTCGACTTGGGTATAATCTCAGGCCACTAGCCTAGTTTTATTCCTAATAATATTTTTCGACACATCCAACGTATTCCTGAAGATCCATTTAGTACAATAGTTGGTTTATCATGAAGCCTAGGAACAAGGTGTAAAACTTGATTGCGCTCAAATTGATTGAGCTCTTCTTTTTCAAGCAACCAATATGAGTGCCCTCGGCTTCGAAGATGCTCTTAGGCTCAATATGAGAAATAAATGCAAAATGACCACATAAGTCATGGAGTTTATGGCAAGTAGTTATTCCTTTGGATACATCACCTATGATGAGATTCTTAGGATGGCTTGTAGCTTATCTTTAATTCTTTGAAAGTGGTTGAGTTGGCTCCACTTCAATGTCATGATCTTCACCATTTATATCATCCTTTTTTTATCTTCCTCCTCTTATGCCGGTGAGTATTTCATAGAAATCTTTTCGAAATCTTCACCAAAAGAATCAATCTCTATAACATTCTTCACAAGAGAGTTAGATTCCTCAAACTTTACACAAATAGACTCTTCAGTAGTCAAAGTTGACTTATTGAAGACTTTATAAGTTTTATTACTAGTATTAGAATACCCAACAAAGATAACCTTAAAAGATTTTGGATCAAATTTATCTAAATTACCTTTAGTGCTCAAAACAAAACATTTGCAACCAAAATTTTAAAATAGGAAACATTTGGTTTTCTTAAATAGTAAATATCAAAGGAAATTTTATAGAAATTTTTTGCAAAAATAAATTCGATTCCTAATGTAACATGAAGTGTTTATGGCCTAGGCCCATAAATATTGAGGGAGTTCGTATTTACTAATCATTATCCTATCCATTTCTTAAAAAGTGTTATTCTTTCTTTCAATGACTATTTTGTTGTGGAGTTTTAGGACAAGACAATTCATGTTTAATTCTATTTTCTTTACAATAAGTGATACAAGAATGATTGATGAACTCACCAACTCTATCACTTCTTATGCATAAAATCGAAAAATCTTTTTCTTTTTCATTCCTTTTTCTAAAAACATGAAATTGTAAAAAAGCTTCATCTTTATGTTCTAAAAAGAAAACCCATGTAAATCTTGAGAAATCACTTAAAACATGGATAATGTCTCTAACCAATCAGTTTCAATGACATAGAACCCTGATTGACATGTGTAGTAGGCGTAGTATGAGATGCGTCTATTACATGTGACAATCGGTGTTCGCTGACATATTGATAACAAAACTGGATCTTACATTGACATTGTAGACTGAACTTGATATATACATGTTATGATAGATACCTGACTGTACTCATGACCTGACATATGATATTATAACAGATTTATCTCATTACTTTTAAAGTTAGGTACTATATGTCATCATGATACTTGTACTATGCTGATTGATATCTATTGTTCACTCTCTTCTTATTACTGTTTTATTCATGTCATTTCCTTATTCAGTATATCTTCATGATAGTATCATAGTATGCTCACACGTTATATGTACGTGCACCTTCTCTTTTATTTTACACACTCATTGGGAGTTTTGACTCTCTAGATTTGCACATCCAGCTGTATGGTTATTATTTTACTGATCAGGTATTTGAAGAGGATCACACGTTTTACGAGGAGCCTCGAATTCTGTCTATTCGATTACTGGAATTCTTACTTTCTTTTATTCCTATCATTCCCTTTTGATTCCCTATATTGGACTCATTGCTTGTATTATTCTTGTATTCATCGGAGATCATGTGTAAACATTATATGTATTATTGCAGTGATATTGATTTAGCATCGTGATTATATAGCTTGTTCAGGTTACTTTAACTTAGCGTGTAAGCAGGGGTATTCTCCTCGCATATATACGTCGATGACTCTCGTCTCGACTCCGTTTCCCCGTATTTTGAGAAGCGGGGCGTGACAGATTCCCTATGAAGGGCTCTAAAACTTCTCCTTTATATTTCTCTAGATAATGAGTTAAAGTGCTCAATTGCCTTCTTGATTGAGTGAGTAAAAACCGACAAATAGAGATGATGTAAGAAATGAATAGCAAGTGCAATAAAAATAAAAACACGAGTGTAAGCAATAGCAAATAGTGTAGAACAAGAGAAAGGAATCCCAAACACAAGAAATTTATTTCGAGGTTCGAGCACAAAGCTCTACATCCCCGCTTTCACGGCGTGAAGGATTTCACTATCCACTAAGAATCTTCCACAAAGGAACCTCCACAAAAGAACTACAAGGTCGACACAAGACCGGAGTACATAACTCTAAATCTCAATCCTTTACACAAGAGGTAGCATAAAGCAAATGAGGTTTACAAGCTCATTGTTTCCACAAAGATCACAAACACTCTCTTTTATAACTTCCTATAGAATAGAACGAGGAGTGAAGCTCAAGAAGTTTTGTGAGAGAGAAAATTCAGTTGAAATGAATAAATTTAAAAGTAAAAACTTGTAAAAATTGGTTTGAAAATGAGAGCACTTGAAATATGGAAACTAGAAAACTCTCTCTTTTGAATAAACTTGATTTTTCAAAATATTTCTTAAAACCAAAAGATGTTTAATCCGCTCCAAATTAACTATATATATAGGCAAGTGATAAATATCATTAGAGGGGTCAACCAGGCATGAGGACGTTAATTAAATCTAAAAAAGAGAAAATATTTAGAGAAAAAGTTAAAAGTTCAGAAATTTAAAAACTAGTCGTTACTGTAACTGTGACAGGACTTCGATCGACCGGCCAGTCGATCGGCTGTCTAAAAATAAAAATAGTCGTTACTCGTCGGTCGATCGCCCAGTTGTCAGATCTCAATAGAGACTTGGGTGCTCCAAATCTTTGACAGTCGACCGATCGCCCAGTCGGCCGTTTGGTTTGATGGTCGACCGGTAGTTCGTCCGACAAACGTGCCCATTCACAAGAGCACAAACAGTCAGTTGTGCATTTCCAATGCTCTCGTCCAGTCTACTGATCGGACCATTTTAAATAAAGTTTTTGATATGAAATTCATTTTTTTTAAATAGTTTGAACCAATTTGAAATGTGATTTGACAACTCATAGGCTATGAGATATATGTTTGAAATAATATATAAAAATTTGAAAAATAAAGGACATGTATCAAAAATCAATCCTTATAAAATACCAAAATCGAAAAATTAGATATAAAAACTTGTATTTTGTTTGTGACTTCTTGAGCATCAATTCTGCATTCTACACTTAAACATTCTATTTTCTTACATCGGCTCTATAAGTCTTCAAGCAATCTTGAAGTGGGCTTCTCCAAGAGTCAATCTTGATCGTCCGAACTTGAATCCCATCCTTGAGTGAATTGAGACTTGAACACTTTCCTTTTGAGGAAGAGTACAATAAAATATCCTTTGAACTTGAAAAGCTTGAACAATTGAACTTGATTAGTACCGAATAATTTCATATGATTTGTAATCATCAAAACAAAACTGGAGGATGTACCCTTGGGCCAACAAGAATGTCCTTCCAAATGTTCTGAGGCCAAATGATTGTGGACACTATATACAACCAAAAGCATCCACCCTTTCTTTGTTTGACAACTCCTTGCCCTTTAGTAGGAACGGACAATCAATTTTTTTTTTTGTGCTAGTACTTTTTGATCGATGTTGCTGGGATGTATTTTTCCTATTAAACTTTACTTTTTTCCTCTGTTTTTTTCACTTCGTTCACAACTAAGAAATACCCTCCCTTTCTTTTCATTTCTTGGAGCATCAGATAAGTGGTGAAGTCCATATTATAATCAACTTTTAACTCAGTAGTGGTGTAGCAATGGGTAAATTTTTGATCCTATATTACCAAAGAAGAAAAAACTATTACGTGTCTGACCTCATTTGTTCAATTAGGATGAACCAAAAAGTATACTCTGTTCGGCCACTGAAAGCCTAACAGTGAAAGATTGTTCGGTCAAATCTGACCGAATAGACTGAACTGTTCAGTTCAGATACACTGAACAGTAACAGACATGTTCAATGCATTCTGGCCGAACAATTGTCTAATGTTCAGTCCCTTTTGGCCAAACAGGACGCGACGAACAGCGAAAAAAACTTTTAAAAAACGTGATTTTTCTTATTAAAAAAAAAAAAGAATTTAAACAATAAAAAGCTTGTTTGATCATTATTAGAAGGCTCCCAATTGGTTAATGCTTATCGATAACCTTGAATTAAGCAATGTATTTGAAATTTAGGACTTATAAGAGATTTTTTTTAAAGATTTTTAATCAATGGCTTGGTTTCTTAATCAATAAAAGGGATTAAGCTACAGTGGATTCTTAATCATTGAGTGGGTGTATTAATCAATATCAAGATAAAAATTTATAATTTTAAGTAATTTTAACGATCTTTTAGTCTTTTTATTGAGGATTATAATGGTCTATTAAATTTTTCCAAATTTTGTGGGTGTGTAAATCAAAATTGTGGGTGCAAATATCCGTGCCTCCTTCATTAGTGTGGCATTGTAGACATTGATACCGCTTGGGCACGGGAAAATTGGTATAAACTTAATAAGTCTAAGTTAGTGGCTTATTGTATAACTTAACCAAAACAAAAATTGACATAAACAGAAAGGTATTATCTGTTACATATAAGAGAATTTTTTTTTTTTTTTTTTTGGAAACATAGGTTGTAGTCGATACTTAATACGAGACTCCACATAACCTACTCACACTTTTTTACCCTTGAGATATGTCTCACTAGTAGAGAAATTTTAGTGTTTGGTGGGTATAAATAACATTATAGCCATATACATATTCTCAGGGCTGTCTCAAATATTTGAGGGCCCTGTGCAAAAATTAAAATTTGGGTCTTTTTTAACATAATTCCTCAACGTAATACATAAGAACAAAATTATATGCTAAAACTAAAAAGACATTTAACTTAAATAAAACTATAACTTTTAAGCTAGGTGTGTTAGCTTAAAGATAACAACTAAGACAGTGGAGTGAAAAATCAAATATTGCTCTTCTTTTTGGGGTATATGGAGGATTGGGTTGGTTTTACTTCAATTTAAGAAGTGTGTTCTAGGATTTGCATGCTTAAATGAGGCTCAGGTGACCTAAAACTTCAACAGGACATTATCTGTATAGTCTTGTTATTCTTAATTTTTCTGTTTGAGATCATGAACTGAATTAGACCACATCAAGCCAAGCAAAGCACAACCATTCTATACTCTTAACACTCTCATTTGAAAACCAACCAAATGTAGTGAGGTGATCCGACTTGTTTCCGAGCAAACATTTTCTCAAATAGTTGGTAGGCAGTCACATGGAACCAATACATCAAAGTATCTATCGATCAGTAAGCATTATGAAAATAACCAACTTCCATTTTGAAGCTTGACATACCATTGTTTCCCATATCTAACTTAGCCATCTAACAGTTGAAAGAAAAACTGATCAAAGTAAAATTAAGGCATAAAACATATCATAATTACCCCTTTGGTCGATAACGTTTTCTCTCAGGCATTAACTCAAACCCCTTGCATGCAAGCTATTGCAACAACAACATCATCAACAGCTCTAAAATGCCCAGCTCAGTTCCCTCGTGATCCGCCGTCCGTCGAGTGAGTTCTTGATGTTCGTCTCTGACCCGTTTGACTCCGGTACAGGTGGCGCTCCTATCGTCGCTCAGTTTCAAGTGGAGGAGGCCGGCCAGCGATAAGCTTGCGTGCTATTTTTTCCTCAGAGAAAAAGGTAGGCCCCACGACTATAAATGATCAAATGAAAGATTGAAGACGACACCGTCCTTTTCTCTTTTGATGTTGAAGACGACAAATGTCATAATTTCTTGTATTAAAATTCATTTCAATAATAAATTGTTGTCATCAGATGAGGTTTTGGGTCAAAACGTATTCGGAGTGGAACTTTTTTAACCTACGAACTTAATTTTCCTGCTTTAAAAGATAATTTCTTTTTCAGTTAATAAAAAAAAACTGATTAAAAGCCTTACTTGAGGATGGATGTAACCACCCAAACAACTATGGAAAAGGTTTTCTTCTTATATAAATTATTCAATTCGGTAACCACTCGTAAATTTGGTCATGTCATCAACATATCGAATGTCATCTTCAGGCGCTTAATTATTTTTTATTTTAATTTAATTTTTTTAATCTCTGTACAGTATACACTAATATCTCTATGATTTAAACATTTGCAAGACTAAGTCAGTCAACAAAGAGAAATTAATGTGGGTCTTGTTTAGAGGTCAAGCTATGCAAATCGAGTCCAATTTCCCTCGAGAATAATTGTGTGGTTAAAAAACCATCAGTTTGCATATAAAAAGGCCAAACTATTCTCCTAGACAAGCAAAAAAAGAAAATATCAAAAAAAATCAAGTATGGCTTCTGTTAATTCCTTGGTCCGCTGTCTTCTCGTCGCTGCACTGATTGCTGCCTTCTGCGTCTTGCAATTTGAGCCCGCGCATGGAGGTAGAACACTTGTGTCCTATTTCTAATTTTTGCATGTTCATGACTTTCTTCTGTGCTTTTTTTTCCCTTTTGCACGAAAAATAATCTCATTTTCTGTCATCTTATGTGCAGACGTGAAGACGAGGAAGCTGGGACTTAGGGTGGGAAACAGCCCCCCAGCTCCTGCTCTCAATCCAGGCAAACACACGCTCAACCGGGGACTAAATGCCATCCTTGAAATTTCGAGACAAACCACTTTTTGTTATGGTTGCGATGAGAATCTAAATAAACTCATCATACATATTTTATATTATGTGCCCCCTCAATTGTGCATCTTGTTCTGTGTTGATCACTAGACGTTATGTAAGAATAAGATAGTTGAGGGCGCCTGGATAATCCAGGATCACAATGAAGGAGAGTTTCTTTATTATTACTACTTTCTTAATATATTTTTGTGTGTTTATAAAAGAAAATATATATTATTATTACTAATGTTTCACCGTTCTTGCAGGTTGGAATGAATCAGTTTGCATAGTAAGTAATTTCTGATCAGTAGTCGTCATCTAAAGCTATAATGAGTGTTTTAATTTGAACAATAAAACAATCAAATTGCTTACTAATTAGTGAATTTATTAGTAATCAACCAGTAAATAAGGTTTCATTGCATTTCGCCCTAAAAAAGAAAAGAGGAAAAGGAAAAAAGAAAAGAAAAGAAAAAATGGCACAAAACTTTTGTAATCAATTTGGTCAGGCAAACTAGCAAGTGTTTTATAGCATACTAGTAAAGAAGTCATTGCAAAACATTACAAGCATTTGCAATTTGCTACTTCTCACAGTAATCACTCTTACACCACTGTGATTGGGCCTAATTGCAAGTTCAATTGGCTCCATATTTGCAAATTTTTTGATTGGTTTAATTTCAGTTGAAAATCTGATTGTAAACCCATTCGCACATACGTGGCGCTTACATAAGCTCAACTGTAATAAATATTTACATTTTTGTTGGTCAATTCTGCAAGTTGGGGAGGGAAGCTTGCATACGTGGATTAGTCTCTCACCCCCCACCCCCCTCTTCAGCCAGCATTCTTATTATCGGGCTTTTCCTTCCTTATTTGGTCAAATCCTGTGACTATCACAACCTCCCTTGATTCCCCCTATGCTTCTTCCATCAATTTGTGGTCGCGCTCCCATTATCTATAGGAGATTGTTTTACCCTCTACAAGGCCATAAAAGAGATCCCATAATTTGAATTTAGATCTTCAAAATGGAGGTTTCAAGGAGACTTGGCTATCATATATTACAAGGAGATTGTTCAATGCTTTTCGCATCTGAGTTGTGTAGCTTTGGGTGACTGAGAAAGTGGCACAGGAGCAATCTCTCAGATCAAGAGTCCTCATCTTGAAATTTTGAAGTTGAGATAATAGTTCTTGCTAGATTTTTACTATAAAGGTTTTTGTTAATTGGGGCTTCACAATTAAATGCTTTGTTAGAAAAAAATTGAACTTCTTAGATATTGTGTGTTTTCATAAAAAACGTGAAGCATATTGACTTTTCCCCTCCTTTTTAGATTTTCTAATTTTCTTTTATTAAATGGGCGATGACCATTTAAGTTTCTTTTTGATCTCATCCCATTTTAAACAAATGCTATCATTTATTTGCAATATTAGTATTTTTGATTGATAAATACAATATTGAAATGCTAATTTGATGGTTGCATAGCTAGATCATTACATTTTGCATGTATAATTCGCTGTTTATTAATTGAAAATATAATTTCCATCTATAGTTTCTAATTCTATGGTTATGTGATAAATATATGGACAATTTTCATGTATAGTTTATGATTCTAAGGTCATGTGTTAAATATATGGACTAGAAACTATTGGATCTAATAATTAGTCCAAACAAGATCCATGCATAAACTAAAAGCCTTTTTATCAAGATCAAAGGGAAAGAGGGTTTATGCATACCTGATTCTATCACAAAGAGATGCCCAAAGTTACACGATCTCAAGGATGCTAGATTTGAGGGAGGAGATTTTTTTTAATCCAGCCACCAAGTTCTCTTCTTGATCCTTAGAGGAGATGAGAGGCCTCCAAGAGAGAGATTAGGTCATACTAAATGATTGCTGGTGGAGAGGCAATCATACCCATGATATATATAACATCAAGGAATCCTAATTCAACTCATCATAGATCTAAACCCTTGATTGATAATACGAGTTTCTCACGTGTAGATGAGTCTCACATCTTATTTTAAATACACTCATCGCTAAGTGTAATTGAAACATATCTAGACCCAAACCATTATGCTTGATCAATTCTTTATTGGTCCAACAACATAGGCTTATGAGATAGGCATAAACCCAATTAGACTTGTGCAGGCCCAAATAAATTTAGTCTCAAATCCAAATATGTCTAACAATCTCTCACTTGGGCCAAACAAGTCATACTGGAAAGATGTTATACATAACTTTATAGTACGAAAACTTTAACTGTCAATAAACCACGTTTCAAAACAATCACTGGCCTTCCTGATTTAATAAACTGGTCAGCTACTTCAGTTGAAAAACTCTTACCACTGACTTATCAGGCATTGAACCCCTAATAGTTATAAAAATAAAATATTTTATGATCAGTAGACACATCCTATTGGACCTCTCCCACTTATTACAATTGGCATTTTTTAACTAAACTTTTGTTAGTGATAGAGAGTTCCATCAATTCTTAAGGTATAGTCTAGGTCCATAAATTCAAGCATAATCTTTTACGTGATCTTACCACTTCTTAAAGTTCATACCATTCAATTTAGACTACATAAATGAAATCACCTTGAGGGGGGGTGAATAGGTGATAATGCTAATCTAGAAACTAAATGCGGAAGCTAAAAACTATTTTGCAACACACTTAATACAACCAACAAGTGTAGCCGAATTCCCCGTGAAGGGCTCTGGACTAACTCCTATTGATTCCCTTAGATAAGGGTTGAGGTGCTATATGAAGCTCTTGTGGTTAAGTACAAGTGAGGCACACACACAAGCAAGCCAAGCATATAAAAATGAACAATATGAAATAATGCAAGGCACAAATGCAAGCAATAAGATATGAATGAATGAGTGATGCTTTGCACAAATAAAAGAGAGAGAGAGAGAGAGAGTTGAGAGTCAAAGGATCAAACGCAAACACAAAGATATGTTTCGAGGTTCGAGCCCCTAGCTCTACGTCCCCGCCTTCACCGAGAAGGATTTCTAATCCACTAAAGGAGTACCGAACTCCTCTCTCAACCTTACAATGCCACCGAGGCAATACAACCACAATCCACCTCTACCGAAGAGGGATAAGGCCCGTAGCCAAACAACAACTCAATCACCTCTACCGAAGAGGGATACAAACCAATACCACTCCGATCAACCTCTACCAAAGAGGGATACAACAAAACAAGGAGGGTTTACAACTTGGAGGCTTAATCAACCTCAAACACTTCTCTTTTTCCACAAACAAGGATCCTAATAGATTAGGATAGAAGATATAGCTCAAGTGGATATCAAGGTGTTTTTGAAAAGCAAATAACAAAGAAAAACTACTTGGGAAATTTCTTGTAGATGATAGAATTGAAAATCCAAAAACAATATCCCAAAATTCTAGTTTTCTTTGATTTTTCAAAACCCTTGAAAAACAATAAAGATGAAATCTTTAAGCTCTAAAACACTTTGAAAACTTAATTTTTAAAACCAGAAAGTGGGAAAAAATTTCTTGTCAAATGTCTTGTCAAAATCCCCAAAGAGATGGGGTATTTATAGGCCAAAAAGAAAACTAGCCGTTAGGCTGATCTGTCAGCCTGACAGGCTTGCGGTCGACGGCCGGTCGACCGCCAACGGTCATAAATATGACCGTTGGAGCAGCCCGGTCGACCGCCCAGATACAGAGAGCAAGGCTCTCTGGTCCGGTCGACCGGTCCGGTCGACCGCCCGGTCGACCGGCCCACTGTGCCAGCAGACGTGCACAGGTCTGTGCACGTCGGTCGACCGCCGGTCGACCGGATCCTGGCTCGGTCGACCGTGCGGTCGACCGACCTGGCCTGTCAGCACAGTTCTGGGTCAGAAACTAGGTCAGAAAAACATGTTAAAAATATTCTTATAAATACTTAAAAATCTTCTAAAAATCCCCAAAAATAATTTTAACATTTTGCATTGATATATAAACATATGATAAAAATTTCAACTCAAATATCAAGCAAGTTTAGACTATTTTTGTGTTTTAACATTTTTACCAAAAACCAAAAACTGTATTTTGTCAAACTTGAATTTTTCTCAATAGGAAATCTGATTTTTCTTAAAACTCATGAATAGACATATCAAAATAAGTTTGTCTAAGATATGAAGCAAGTATGTATATTGAACACATCTAATATACATAAAAATCATTTAAACTTGTTTTGATCTAAACTATTCATGAAAACCAAAATCCATAAAACGTGTGTGTATTGTGCACTTGAGCATATCAACTATTCTAAACTTTAAAATATGGATCTAAACACACTAAACTATGGATACCTAAGTCTTCTTGACGATCTTCATCTTCAAGCCGTCAAGCCGACTCGGTCCAAAACTCCGTGATCCAACGAGCAAGGCTAAGTATCATCATGATGCACGGGCTCTGGAATCACCATGTGAAAGCTTCTAAACACCTCTTTTGAAGCAATCACCAACTAATATCTTGATTAATAATCTGAAACTAAAATCACAAAATTATTAGTAAACATAACTACATGAGTTAATCATCATCAAAACTAGAGTGGAAGGCCTCTGGGCCAACAATCTCCCCCTTTTTGATGATGACAAAACTCATGGAGTTATATATGCATGGATTTAAGTTAAGCTTCAAAGAAGCTCCCCCTTAACTCATGCATAAACAAGTAAATATAAATATGCAATGAATGACAATGCATAATTATGCATAAAACAATAAAACATGTTCTTAGACCAATGAAATTTTCAAAAACACATAAACATGCTTTATATACCAATTAAACTTAATATATGCAAAAACATAAGTATGCATATAAAACTCAACATCTTTCTCAACATCTTTCCCCCCCTTTTTGTCAATCATCAATAAAGGGGTAAAAGCCAAAGCAAAACAATAAATTTTTCTCCCCCTTTTTATTCGAAACAAAGAATCAACAAAGGGGTCAAAAACAATAAACACAATGTTCTCCCCCTTTTTGTCTAAAACAAAAAGAGTATCAATAAGGGTTACAATCAATTAAGATATCAAATTAAAAAAATGTCAAGGTAGCATCTTGATACCAATTGAAAGTGAGCATAGATCAATCAACAAATAGTATATGCGATATACATTCATGAAGAGGAAGATGTGAAGCTTCCCTACATAGATACATTACATGAAGGAGGGATGACAAGCCCTAATTCACATAACGTACACTATGCAATGCATAAGAGGAGATGTGAAGCTCCTCCTATACACGTGTACCACATAAAGAAGAGTTGTCAAGCTCTTCAATACAAGATACACTCATCATGAATCTATATGTAGAAGAGATGTTAAGCTCTCCTTGCATATAGGCAATATAAATCAAAACTTTTGAATATTTTCTTTAAACAAAATTTTGAGATACCAATTTAAATCAAATAAATAAACATCTTGATATCAAAAGAGAGTATTTTTCTTTTTAAGTATATGATATCAATTTGAAATTTTTATTTTCTATCATAAAGTAAGGGAGTGAAAATACAAATACCAATTGAAATATGAAAATCGAATTTTCTCCCCCTTTATGAAATACAAACTAAACACATGCATAAGCTTGTTTAAGAATACCAATTGAAAACTAAACAATTGAAATATGATAATCATTAAATTTTCAAGCTTAGCATAAATAAAATTTGTGCTCAAGATATAGGGATATAATAAGCACAAATAAAACATATATGTATGAAAAATTAGATACCAATAGAAATTGATACCATTAGAATTGAAAACATATATACATAAACACATATGAGTATACACGAAGATCAAAATTGATACCAATTGAAACAATTCAATGATACCAATTGAAAAAACAATCATAGCAAGTGTATACCTCATATTACTAAACGAAGAATACGAACTAGTTAAATGAAAAATCTTGTTAACTAGTACGAAATCCTTCAAGTAAGGAATAAAAACAAATTAATTTTCATAAAACATGAAATTCACATGTTATTCAACACTCAAGACAATGAAGCATATAATGACTCATGAGAAACACAAACATGAGTAAACATGAAGGTGAGTGTACATTAAAAATGTGAAGATCATGATCATGAAAGTATTCAATTAAGCTCAATTATTCCTTAATCATAAAAACTCATCAAAAATTATTTAATTTTCAAGACATATGTTTGTTTTGACAACACAAAAAGTATACATACATATCCCTAAACACAATTTGAGTCCATATATAAAGATTTGCATGAAAAGCAATTGACTCAAGGGGTATACATGTATATCTTAAAGTTTGGCAAATGGACATATACATGAAGTTAAACATTTAAACATAAAACAAATTCAAAAATGGGAATACAAGTTTAAAAATGCATGAATCATCAAAACTAGACTATACTAGTACATCTAATGGGTTCAAATAGGCATTAAAGCACAAACATATATAGATTTATTTGTGGCCCACTATATGTACAAGTATAAATCCTAGTCTTAATGAAAACTAACATTTAAACATGTAATCAAAACATGAAGCATAAAATAAGATATAAATCAGCATGAAAAATATAAACATGATTATTATGAAAATTCATATGTTATTAAACCTATGATAAACATGATAGCTAAACATATACGAGACCACAAAATAATAGTCCATTTTAAACATGGGTGTCTCAAAGGCTATACATGCATGTCAATGATCTAATAAACATGGCATTTTCATAATAATCTAAAAACATCAAATCATGCTAAAGATAATGAACATGAAAGACATGTAAACAATAATTAGGAGTTAGAGACCGTTACCAAAACCTATGAGGCCACTCTCCATATCTCCAAAACAAGGTGGTCCTTCCACCAAACATCCCTGAAAGTGATGCATCCACATAATTTCCTTTAAGCTCGGAACGCATCCACTCCAAGGTACCGCTACTCTCACGTCATGTGAGAGCCCACACCTACATCATAAACAAGAGGGGTGGTCTTTGGTACCCATATCTTTTTGGGTCCATGGGGGTTAGTATCTTTCCTAACCCAAACAAAATTATTTGCTAAATTTGAAACTTGTATTCTATCATAACAAAATTTAGCAAGGTGGCCCTTACGTCCACAATGTGTACATGTGTACACATGAGTATACAAGTGATGGGTGTGTCCGTAAGGAGCATGTGTATGCCGTGAATGGTGTGCATGCATAATAGATGGAACTTGTTTCTTTCGAAATAAAGATTCCAAACGTGTATGGCTCTTGGCACATTGGCTCAAAGTGGAGCCCAAACAATCAACACTCTTCTTAAGCATAGATATATCTTTTTCAATTAAAGAAGAAGTGTGGCATACAATGTGTGAACTAGATGAAGCTACACTAGCATGGCAAATATGTGAATCAATGTTATTTTTCAAAGAAACATTTTTCTTTAAACAAACATTTAAATCATTTGAAATAGAAATAATTTTATTTTTCAAAGCAACATTCTCTTTTAAAACAAAATCAACTTTTGAAGATAAAAACTCATTTTTCTTCAACACATCATCACAATCATTTTTAGATTTTAAAAATTTGTTTTCTTTTAGAGCAAGGTCTAGTTGAGATCTCAATGAATCCCTTTCATTATAGACCTCAACCTTCTCTTGCAAAACATTGTTAAGTCTAGAATGCAAACTTTTATTTCATTAACAATTCCTAGACTTTTCTTTTCAAAACATTATATTTTTCTATTAGTTTTTCACAAACAATAGATAGTTCTTCATTCAAAGCATGGGGATCAATATTCTCATTACATGAAGAACTAGCACTATCATCACAATCTAAGTGGGGTTCCGAATGTACCTCAAGGGAGTCATTCCCTTGGACCATGAAGCATTGTGAGTCGGATTCTCCACTAGATTCCTCCGGTTGGATTGGCAATTGAAACTTGGAGGTGGATTTGGTTGTCAACATGTTCCACACTGCAAATGCGGAATCAAAGTTAGAAGCAAGCATAAGATATTCTTTATTTAATGTGCTTCTAATAGCCTCAAGGGCTTGTGCATTGGCCCCTATATGATTGCTATTATCAAGATAGCATTTCTTGGTAGCGGCAAGATAAACATGCAAGCCTAGGGTCTTTAGGTAAATGGACATCCTATATTTCCATGTGTCAATGTTGGAGATATCGAACATGGGAGGTGAAAAGCAATCCATGGGTACAAACTATATGTGTGCAAACAAGCAAAATGCAAATGATAGATTAGCAAATAAGGATCTCACTCCTAGGATGTTAAGCCTAAGTATCAGGAGCGTAGGCTCTGATACCAATTGAAATCACCTAGAGGGGGAGGTGAATAGGTGATAATGCTAATCTAGAAACTAAATGCGGAAGCTAAAAACTATTTTGCTACACACTTAATACAACCAACAAGTGTAGTCGAATTCCCTGTGAAGGGCTCTGGACTAACTTCTATTGATTCCCCTAGACAAAGGTTGAGGTGCTATATGAAGCTCTTGTGGTTAAGTACAAGTGAGGCACACACACAAGCAAGCCAAGCATATAAAGATGAACAATATGAAATAATGCAAGGCACAAATGTAAGCAATAAGATATGAATGAATGAGTGATGCTTTGCACAAATAAAAGAGAGAGAGTTGAGAGTCAAAGGATCAAACGCAAACACAAAGATATGTTTCGAGGTTCGAGCCCCTAGCTCTATGTCCCCGCCTTCACCGAGAAGGATTCTAATCCACTAAAGGAGTACCGAACTCCTCTCTCAACCTTACAATGCCACCGAGGCAATACAACCACAATCCACCTCTACCGAAGAGGGATAAGGCCCGTAGCCAAATAACAACTCAATCACCTCTACCGAAGAGGGATACAAACTAATACCACTCTGATCAACCTCTACCAAAGAGGGATACAACAAAACAAGGAGGGTTTACAACTTGGAGGCTTAATCAACCTCAAACACTTCTCTTTTTCCACAAACAAGGATCCTAATAGATTAGGATAGAAGATATAGCTCAAGTGGATATCAAGGTGTTTTTGGAAAGCAAATAACAAATAAAAACTACTTGAGAAATCTCTTGTAGATGATAGAATTGAAAATCCAAAAACAATATCCCAAAAACCTAGTTTTCTTTGATTTTTCAAAACCCTTGAAAAACAATAAAGATGAAATCTTTAAGCTCTAAAACACTTTGAAAACTTAATTTTTAAAACCAGAAAGTGGGAAAAATTTTCTTGTCAAAAGTCTTGTCAAAATCCCCAAAGAGATGGGGTATTTATAGGCCAAACAGAAAACTAGCCGTTAGGCTGATCTGTCAGCCTGGCAGGCTTGCGGTCGACCGGCCGGTCGACCGCCAACGGTCATAAATATGACCGTTGGAGCAGCCCGGTCGACCACCCGGTCGACCGCCCAGATACAGAGAGCAAGGCTCTCTGGTCCGGTCGACCGCCCGGTCGACCGGCCCACTGTGCCAGCAGACGTGCACAGGTCTGTGCACGTCGGTCGACCGCCCGGTCGACCGGATCCTGGCTCGGTCGACCGTGCGGTCGACCGACCTGGCCTGTCAGCACAGTTCTGGGTCAGAAACTAGGTCAGAAAAACATGTTAAAAATATTCTTATAAATACTTAAAAATCTTCTAAAAATCCCCAAAAATAGTTTTAACATTTTGCATTGATATATAAACATATGATAAAAATTTCAACTCAAATATCAAGCAAGTTTAGACTATTTTTGTGTTTTAACATTTTTACCAAAAACCAAAAACTGTATTTTGTCAAACTTGGATTTTTCTCAATAGGAAATCTGATTTTTCTTAAAACTCATGAATAGACATATCAAAATAAGTTTGTCTAAGATATGAAGCAAGTATGTATATTGAACACATCTAATATACATAAAAACCATTTAAGCTTGTTTTGATCTAAACTATTCATGAAAACCAAAATCCATAAAACGTGTGTGTATTGTGCACTTGAGCATATCAACTATTCTAAACTTTAAAATATGGATCTAAACACACTAAACTATGGATACCTAAGTCTTCTTGACGATCTTCATCTTCAAGCCGTCAAGCTGACTCGGTCCAAAACTCTGTGATCCAACGAGCAAGGCTAAGTATCATCATGATGCACGGACTCTGGAATCACCATGTGAAAGCTTCTAAACACCTCTTTTGAAGCAATCACCAACTAATATCTTGATTAATGATCTGAAACTAAAATCACAAGATTATTAGTAAACATAACTACATGAGTTAATCATCATCAAAACTAGAGTGGAAGGCCTCTGGGCCAACAATAAACATATAATTTCTCATCAATTTAACAAAAATATTGCATTTAACAAAATTCTACTACAATAACCATAAAAATTGAATTTCAGAAAATGCAACCAGTCTGACTGATAACGCTGGCAGCCAAACTTTCAGAATAAGTTGTATCTCTTTATGTCAACTTTATACTGATCCAATATAGATAACTTAAAAGTCTAGATCATATGTAAGAAACAATATTCTTTTGGGCCGACTGCCCTTTTATAGGATTGGTCTCAAAATTTAACTTATATATATCAACCATATAATATATCTAATAACTCGATCATAATGACAACCTTCCTTTGGGCCGATTGTCACACACATGGGCCACACAAATCTACGCATCTGAATTCTTGTTCTGTTGTCGGACTAGTTGATGAGGGTAATGCAATATGGGCCTATAGTGTGATAACCTTCTTTTGGGGCCAATTATCACACATCAAGGTTCTCCCACTTGCATTACCCACATCAAGTATCCGACACCGTACATAATTTAGCCAAACAATAGCTTTCCTTTGGGCTGGCTATTGTCCGCATGAACTATATACGCAATTAAATAAGCTCTTTTATAAATTATTTAACTTACACATGTGTATATCTTTATCTGTGTATTATCTATTATAGTAAACATCGGTATTCATTATGCTATAATAATATAAGCAATATAATAAATATTGATGAAGCAGAAGTATGTAAGGATACATATTACCATGATAAATAAATACTTTAATGTCTTTTTTATATCAACTAACTATTATTTTATTTTGTCTAGTACTTGTATTACTGCAGTACTCATCAAGAGCTTCAAAACGGCTATTTATACGCCCAAAACAGAGATCGGATGAGCCTATAATGACTAATTGATGTTTCATTGGCAAAACAGGTTTACAGTACTTATTGGGTCTGGATCAGACCCGACCCACAATGGTTAAGTTGTGGGTTTCCTTAATGAGTTGGGTTTAATAAACTGAATACAATCCGATTAGCTTAATGTGAGATTAGATTTCTTTATTTGATTACAATTTTACGTCAAAATTTTCTTAATAGATTAGAATTCTATCTCAATTCTAAAACCCAAATCAATCTCAACAAACCCAATTAAATTTAATATAAGATTAATTAGAGTAAAATTTTATCTCTAAATTTTCTAATCCTAATTAATCTTATCATTCCACTGAAATAAGAAACTCAAAACAATTAACCATTTTTTTAATATGTTTTACTGCTAGCCGCCGCCGGCCCAGATGGACGATGGCTCGCACGGGTAGCAAGCTCATCTTGCTTTCGCATGAGCGAGCGCATGCATTGCCTACATTTAAGCATGATGCCTTTATGCATGCATGCGCACAAGCGCATACATTGCCTACTGCATGCATGCGCTTGCATGCATCTTTTGTTCTCCTTTTTTTTTAAATTTTTAATTTTTTGTTTAATTAAAAAAGAATAAGGCAGAGAAAATTTCAGAATATATATACATAATCTAATTTAATAATCTCAATTTAATTCAATTATTTTAGACACAAAAATAATTTTTATTGAATTAAATAAAGAGATCGGCTGTAATTTTAATAGATTAAGATCAAAAAATTTCTGTAGATCTCGATGATGTGTTAAAGAGGAGGCTCTGATAATAATTGTTCGATCTAATAATTATTCCAAATAAGATTCGTGTATAAACTAAAAGCCACTTTATCTATATCAAAGGGAAGGAGGGTTTAGGCATATTTGATTCCATCACAAAAGGATGCCGAAAATTGCACGATCTCAAGGATGCCAGAGTTGAGGGAGGGGATTCTTCTCTCTAGCCATCAAGTTCTTTTCTTGATCCTTAGAGAAGATGAAAGGCCTCCAAGAGAGAGAATAGGTCATAGTAGATAGTGGTGGAGAGGGAATCCTACCCATGATATATCTAGACTCTTGATTGATAACAAAACTTCCACATGTATAGATGAGTCCCACATCTTAAGTTAAATATACTTATGGCTAAGTGTAATTGAAATGTGTCTAGACCCAAACCATTAAGCTTTATCAATTCTTTATTGTGTGCAACAAGATAGGCTTATAGAGACGGATGTATAAATCCAATTAGACTTGTGTAGGCTCAAATTAATTTAGACTCTAATCCAAATAAGTCTAACAAAAACAACATGTTCATGTAACAATCTCCATAACGATTCATAGTGACTTTTTGACCAAAGTGAAGCTTGTTTTAGATTCATGTGCTATTTGAAATTGCTATATAAGCATTAACTTTCTCATTAGTGTATACACCTATATTTTGGATGCTCTCTCTATTTATGTAATATTCTACCGAAATGTTCTTTAGTTGCCTTTGTCATAAACCTAATGTTATGTACTTGTTCACTTTTAACGTATAGGAAGTCTAATGTCTTGTTTTAAAGCTTCTCCAAAAGATTTTCTTAAAAAAAATGCTGTTGATTTTTTATCTAATCTAATTTGTTTGCAAAATGTGCAGGGTAGTCTTTTTTTATGACTCACCACTTTCTTTTTTGATGATTTCAACTATAATAGGTTCTCTTCTAATTAATAAAACTTGTGCTAAATTTTGAAGAGTTCAATCTAACTTTCCTTCTACTGGTGGTTCTTGTTATCTAACGAGCTCATCTTATTTTAAACAAGTGCTATTATTTTTTTTTGTAACATTAATATTATTGGCCCAATGGTAAATCACTCGTGTTTCAATGATTTATAACTCATGTAGTTAAAGAATAATGATCTTGAAAGTGATTTTAAAGTCTACAGGTTATACAAGATCACATCGTAGAGCTCAACATCAACAAATACATTAGAATATCTCAAGTTGATGAGTGAGGCTCAAGAAGTCAAGTTCAAGTCAAAGAAATTTCATTTCAAATTAAAATAATTTATGTTTGTAAGTTTGAAGTTTGTTAAAGATTTAGATTATATAATTGGTGGTTCAAGCTTATTTTGAACACATACACGTTTCATTTTGTGATTTGATGCATTTTTAGAAGTATATATATGAGCGTTTGTATGTGTTTATATATAAACACACAAACACACACACACATACATATGGGGAATTTTGTTTTAGCAACTTATGTCAAACCGTAATTAGTAAAAAAAACTTACTCACAAACTTTAATTCGCTTAAGCCATCACCTTTTTTAAAGAAAGGGTGCATGCGATGAAAAAATTTAAATTTCCCTCAAAGTTTAAGTTGAGGACTGCGACCATGATCGCAGTCCTCACAAAAATGTCCTATTTTTTAGTCTTTATTAAGACTGAGATCATGATCGTAGTTCTCAAAAAAAATGCATTATTTTTTAATCTTTATTATGACTACGATCATGATCACAATCCTCATAAAAAAATAATTTTTCAGCCTATATTGCAATTATGGTAATGATCACAATCCTTACAAAATGCCCTAATTTTCAATCAATATAAGGATTGCGATCATAGTCGTAATCTTCTAATAAAGGACTGAGATCATAGTTGTAATCCACACAGAGGATTACGATCATGAGTCACAGTCCTCATATCAGCAGACCCCCATTTACCAAATCGAACGATCCCCAATGCTTTTCAGATCTAAATATCACATCAATTGCAAACACAAACAAAACTCATCGCGAGCACGGACAAATAGGATCTGCAAAAGGTTGATCTCAAAAAGGTTAGTTCTGGGGGCTCAGCCTCCTGAGACCCCCGAGAGGGACATGCCCCTTCCAAGCCCCACATTTATGTTACTACGAATGTCAATATGTGAATTATTTGTTGGAAAGAGAGAAGTATTGCTGAGGAAGTTGACAAGGATCGTAGAGGGGTCGTCGAGTGATCGCTGAGGAAGTCGATGACAAAAGACGAAGGAAGCAGCAGCTAGGAAATAGCCAAACAGCAGCAGAATAGGTGTTTCGGTCGACCGGTCCGATCAACCGCCCACAGTAGCAGGTGCTCGGTCGACTGACGTGCACAACATGCACGAGGTTGGAGCTCGGTCGACCGCCCGGTCGACCGACTGAAAGTACCCAACTCTCTGTTGGGCACCCGGTCGACCGGTGGAAGGGGTCGGTCGACCGCCCAGTTGACCGACAAGCGGGTGCGGGCAGAAACTGCAGATTTAGAAACCGTGTTTTATAAATACGGGTTTTTTCTAGGGTTTGGCTAATGCTGAAAATTCTGGAGCTCTCTTGAGATCAGAGAAGCTGCTAGCATTGTAATCTTCTTCCAAAGTAATAAACCTCTCTTTTGATTGCCCCGGGGACGTAGGCATTGAGGCCGAACCTCGTTAGATTGTTTGTTTGCGTGTGCTTTCTCTGGTGTTTGGTATTTGTGCGGTTTTGTGATTGTTCTTCGTGCTTGAGAGATTCAAGGATTCCTCATCAGGTTGTTGTCGTAGGCACAACAAGTGGTATCAGAGCTTCCCAGGTTTCGCTTGGGATTTTTTTGAAGAATCGGAGGGCTCGGGATCTGATTTGGTGGAGATCGTGTGTTGATCTCAGATCAGAGGTATTCGTGTTTATGGGATCGTTTGTCGATCTCAGGAGGACGCAAGGAGTGCGCGTGGAATCTGTGGTGGAGTAGATCCGGTGAGAAACTCAATCTAGGGTTTCAGGAAAAGGTAAAAAAAATCCAATTTTTTATCGAAGTAGTGATCTATTTCCAGTTGGTTGATTTTCCGCATAGATAGAGGATCAAGTAATCTAGATGGCAGAAGAAATTGCTTCGGTTAAGACCATGAATCCTCATCCGAGGATTGATATCGTTAAGTTTAATAGCACAAATAATTTCGGGATGTGGAGATGTGAGGTTATGATGCCCTGAATGCATCGAACCTCGAAGATACACTCCTTCTGGAGAAGAAGAGAAGCACGACCACTGATGAAGAGTGGGCAAAGATGAACAGGTCAGCATGTGGGTTGATTCATTCATGTTTATCGCAAGAAATAAAATATCTTGCGCAACATGAGACGTCGGCGAAGCATCTGTGGGAAACCCTTGAGAAGAAATATCTGACGAAGAGTGTTGAGTCAAGGTTGCAGCTTAAGAGTAAGTTGTACCGATTTCAGATGAAGAAGGGGAGCACAGTGAATGAGCACATCAACCGATACATGAAGCTTCTTACAGATTTGGTGAATGTGGATGTCATTGTAGAAGAGGAGGACAAGGCGATCATCTTCCTGAACTCACTCCCGGAGGAGGAGTATGAGACATTCACTCTGACCTTTATCAATGGTAGGCAGACTCTGGACTACCATGAGGTGTCGTCTGCACTGACAAGTTATGAGACGAGGAAGAAGGAGAGAAATCCTTCTCAGTCAAGCTCATTGGCGGAGGCACTGAAAGTAAGAGGCAGGGGTTCATCGAGGAAGGGCAAGGAGGTTAGAGGAAGATCAAGGTCCAGGCCAGGGTTTAGGGATCTCAAAAGGAATCAGTGTGCTTTCTGCAGAGAGATTGGGCACTGGAAGGTGGACTGTCCGAAGTTCAAGGGAAAGAAGAAAGAATCAAAGTCTGAGGCAAATCTCGCAAAGGTGGTTAACACTCCGAGCAGTAAATCACAGGCAGATGGATCAGACTCAGATTCGTCGGTGTTCTCTTTTTCAGTTACAACTCCCATCATAGGCTACTCAGGTGAAAATGAGTGGATCTTAGATACAAGTGCAACATATCATGTATGCCCTAATCGGGACTGGTTTACCAGTTTTGAGAAGCTGGAGGGGTGTTCGGTCGTCATGGGCGATGACCATCCGTGCATTATGGAGGGTGTTGGTACGATTCCAATCAGAATGTTTGATGGGATGGTGAGAGAGCTGAAGGAAGTGAGGTATGTACCTCAGTTGAAGAGGAACCTGATTTTCGTAGAAGCTTTGGAGTCATTGGACCTTGGGGTGTCTATTAAGGAAGGAGTCCTTAGAATGACAAAAGGTTCGATGGTGGTATTGAAGGCCGATCGCCGGAACAACCTATACTACTTGAAGGGTAGTACGGTGATAGGGCAAGTGGCGGCTTCTACCAGTCCAAAGGAAGATTCAACCAGGCTGTGGCACATGAGGCTGGGACATGCAGGAGAGAAATCATTGCAAGCCCTTGCGAGGCAAGGGTTGCTGAAGGGTGCTGAAACCTGCAAGATGGATTTCTGTGAGCATTGTATCATCGGTAAGAAGACCAAGGTGAAGTTCGGCACAGCTTCACACTGCACTGAGGGTATTCTTGACTATGTTCACATGGATGTTTGGGGACCTACCAAGACTGCATCGATTGGAGGTAACCATTATTTTGTGTCGTTTATTGACGATTTTTCTAGGCGCTGTTGGCTGTACACCATGCGACATAAAGGAGAAGTTCTAGAACTGTTCGTGAAGTGGAAGGTGAATCTGGAGAGAAGCACGGGAAGGAAGATCAAGGTCCTCCGTTCAGACAATGGAGGAGAGTACAAATCGGATCCTTTCCTACAGCTATGCCTTGATGAGGGCATAGAGAGACACTTCATGATACGAGAGACTCCGCAACAGAATGGGGTGGCAGAGAGGATGAACAGGACCTTGCTAGAGAAGGTTCGGTGTATGTTATCCAATGCAGGACTGTCAAAGAAGTTTTGGGCTGAAGGTTTGGCGTATGCATGCTACCTTGTGAATAGGTTACCGTCGTCTGCGATAGGGGGGAAGACTCCTCTTGAGGCTTGGTCAGGAAAAACTGCTGGTGACTATGATTTGCTACGGGTCTTCGGATGTCTAGCCTACTACCATGTCAGAGATGACAAGTTGGACCCAAGGGCAAAGAAAGGTGTGTTCGTCGGTTTCAAGCTAGGAATCAAGGGGTTCAAGATTTAGGATAACGGACAACAAGTTCATACTCAGTAGGGATGTCACCTTCGATGAGGCTTCTTTGATAAAGCCTACGGTCTCTCAGCAGGTGGAGATCAGCAAGACCAAGGAGCTATCGCAGCAGGTGGAGACTGATGCAAATCCACCATCTCTAGAGGAATCAGCATCGGTTCGGGTCATTCCTGGGGTGACACAGGGCAATGATCAAGCAGTTGAAGAAGGTGTTGAAGATGTTGAACAGGGTCAAGAACAGTTCATTGGGTAATGTTCCTGACCCTACTGCAGTTGAAAGACTAAGAAGGAATACTAGGAGACCAGGTTGGCTCACCACTGATATGGTCGTAGCGTATGCACTTCCAGTCGTTGAAGAAGTTATTCCATCTACCTTCAGAGAAGCTGAGATCAGTTCGGAAGCGAGGATGTGGAAAGATGCCATGAATAAAGAGATGCAATCTCTCTACAAGAATGACACATGGGAACTTACCAGGTTGCCAAAGGGGAAGAAGGCCATAGACTGCAAGTGGGTATATGCTAAGAAGCAGGGATCTCTCCAAGAAGATGTGGTGCGCTACAAGGCCCAGTTGGTGGCTAAAGGCTATGCTCAGAGGGAAGGAATTGACTACAATGAGGTATTCTCTCCTGTGGTTAAACATTCGTCAATTCGTATCTTTTGGCCTGGGTTGCGCGGAATGAGTTGGACCTTAACTAACTCGATGTGAAGACCGCCTTTCTCCACGGCGATCTAGAGGAGGAGATCTACATGACTCAGCCTACAGGTTTCAAGACTGCAGGGAAGAAATAATTAGTATGTAAGCTGAAGAAGTCATTGTACAGATTGAAGCAGTCTCCTAGACAGTGGTACAAGCGATTTGATAGCTTCATCAGAAGGAAGAAGTACACACGTAGCCACTATGACCCATGTGTGTACTACAACAAGCTACCATCAGGTGAATATATCTATCTACTTCTTTATGTAGATGATATGTTGATTGCTTCGAGGTCAAGATCTGCTATTGATGCTCTGAAGAGGGATCTATAGTCAAAGTTTGAGATGAAGGACCTTGGCGAAGTTAGGAAGGTGTTGGGCATGGAGATCACTAGAGACCGGAGAGTTGGCAGGGTGAGTTTTACTCAGAAGGGCTATTTGGAGAAGGTACTACAGAGGTTCAATATCAGCAAGGATATAAAGTCTGTAAGTACACCTATGGCTCCTCACTTCAAATTGTCTGCAAAGATGTCTCCGAAGAGTGTTCAAGAACGTGAGTAGATGACTCACGTTCCATATGCCAGTGCAGTGGGTAGCTTAATGTACGCTATGGTGTGTACGAGACCAGATCTATCACAAGCCGTCTCCATGGTGAGCAGACATATGCATGATCCGGGACAGGGTCATTGGGAAGCTTTGAAGTGGATCTTGAGGTACATCAAAGGAACAATTGATGTAGATCTAGTGTTTGAGAAGGACTCCACGAGAAAGTAAGAGTGCATAGGGTTGAAAAACACCTAGAGGGGGGTGAATAAGTGTGAATGCTAATCTAATGATCTTTTTAAACTTTTAATTAATTGAGTGATGTAACGATCTCTCAAAACACGACTAAGAGCCGAATACCCCTTGCGAGGTTCTGAACTCCTTCCTCCCAATTCCCCTAGATATGGGTTAGAGGTGCGCAATGCAATCGTGTTGTATTGAGGTGTGATCGATCAATGCCAAGTATGATGATGAGAAATGAGATGCACACAATGTAACACAACAAGTATAGCAAGTAAAGTAAACAAGACAAGATTGCACAAGTAGAGGGTTAGTTCTCAAGCAAATAATTCAAGACAATATAAAGCAAGAGAAATGTAAAGCAAGAATAACGCAAAGGCAATCGCAAACAAGATGATTTGTTTCGAGGTTCGAGCACACTTGCTCTAGTCCCCGCCTTCACCTCCGTGAAGGGTTTCCACTATCCACCGAGGATGCCTTTACAATTGGTCTACCGAAGACCGAGCACCGAGCTCCACCGAATACAAAGGACCTCTACCGAAGAGGTTGCTCCACAAGAAGGAATTACAAGAACAAAGTGATCACAACTTGATCACTACACTTTTTCTCAATCTTTTACAAACACTCTCACTTCAATTTACAACTTCACTATAGAATGAGTATAGGATTTTTGGCTCTATGAAGTGTGGTGAGAAAACTTCAGTTGTAGAGTGATATAGAGAATCAAACACAACTGAAAAACAATCTTGAAAGAGTGGGAATTGAAAGCTTCAAACAATTTTTCTTTCTCTTTTGAAAACAACAAAACTTGAGGAATTTTTCTAAGTAGTATGAAGGAGAGACTTCTCCTCTATTTATAGGGTTGAAAATAAGTTAAAAACATTTTCTTTTCACCTAATTCAACCTGCAAAAGCACCCCAACAACTCTCCAAAAGTCTGTTAAAACAGAAAAAGAAAACAGATTTTCAGAAAATCCCAAAGAGGAAAGAGCCGTTGCTAATTTGCAGGCTTGGCGGTCGACCGGTCCGGTCGACCGCCAGGCCAGCTGGAAGTAGCCGTTGGCTCCCGGTCGACCGGTTCGGTCGACCGACCCAAAAGGAGGAAACACAGTTTCCTTCTTCCGGTCGACCGGTCCGGTCGACCGAAAATTCCCGAGAGCAGAATGCTCTCTGTCGGTCGACTGGTCCAGTCGACCGACGGACATGCACAAACAGTGCATGTCCAGGCACAGCGCCGGTCGACCGGGCCGGTCGACCGATGTTGCCTGACAATGAAAAACTGGGCTGTTTTGAGTTAGAAAAATTTTGATAAATATTTTAAAAATACATATATCTAAGTATTATGCAGAAAATAGCTTATACACATGTTTTAAACAAGTTTTTCAGGATATAAAGCTTTGGTACATGTATATATAAACTAAGGCATAAAACTTTAGAAATAACCATTTCCAATAACTATTTTCAAAACATAGGAAATACATGAAACAAGTGTGTGTGCAAATCCTAGAGCCAAATTTCCTATATTTCAAACTTTAACATTCTAAACTTACAAACTTCTAAAGGACTTCAAAGCTATTCTTCAAGGTGGGCTATCTTCACTTGATCTTCAATATTGCAACTTGAGCCCAAATTGAATTGTCTTGAGTCCAAAAGCCTTGTATTTGAGTGAGAGTACTTCTAGTATGATAATAAACCTGAAACACACTTAAACAACAATTGTTATTAGTACAAATAACTAATATGTTTTGTAATCATCAAAATACACTAAACAAGGGTGATTGTAACCTTGGGCCAATAAGGGTATGTTGATTCAGACTATGCAGGTGACCTTGACAAGTGCCGGTCGACAACGGGATATGTCTTCACATTCTCTCAGGCACCGGTGAGTTGGCGCTCCAACTGTAGTCTACCGTCGCTTTGTCGACCACAGAGGCTGAGTATATGGTTATGACAGAGGCCATGAAGGAGGCGATCTGGCTTCAAGGGTTGCTTGATGACTTGGGCGTGGAACAGGATCTGCTGAAGATTAACTGTGACAACATGAGAGCCATTTACTTGGCCAGGAACTAGGTCTATTATGCAAGGACGAAGCATATCGACGTCAGGTACCATTTCGTTTGGGAGATTCTAGAAGAGGGTGACATCGAACTGTTGAAGATTCACACATCGGAGAATCCCGCCGACATGCTTACTAAGGTGGTGTCGGGAGTTAAGTTTGCATATTGCAAAGTTTTGCTCCATGTCCTTCAGGTATCTTGAGCTTGCTGAAGCTCATTTGGATGAACTACGGACGGCTTGATCCCTTGGGCAGGGTACGTAGGCAACCACATTGGTGCAGCCGCTCTCGAGTCGATGGACAGTTCGGCTCAGATTTGGGAATCTTCACCGAGGTGGAGAATTGTTGGAAAGAGAGAAGTATTGCTGAGAAAGTTGACAAGGATCGTAGAGGGGTCATCGAGTGATCGCTGAGGAAGTCGATGACAAAAGACGAAGGAAGCAGCAGCCAGGAAATAGCCAAACAGCAGCGGAACAGGTGTTTCAGTCGACCGGTCCGGTCGACCGCCCGCAGTAGCAGGTGCTCAGTCGACCGGCCCGGTCGACCGATGTGCACAACATGCACGAGGTTGGAGCTCGGTCGACCGCCCGGTCGACGACTGAAAGTACCCAACTCTCTGTTGGGCACCCTGTCGACCGCCCGGTCGACCGGTGAAAGGGGTCGGTCGACCACCCGGTCGACCGACAAGCGGGTGCAGGCAGAAACTGCAGATTTAGAAACCGTGTTGTATAAATATGGGTTTTTTTTAGGGTTTGGCTAATGCTGAAAATTCTGGAGCTCTCTTGAGATCAGAAAAGCTGCTAGCATTGTAATCTTCTTCCAAAGTAATAAACCTCTCTTTTGATTGCCCTTGGGACGTAGGCATTGAGGCCGAACCTCGTTAGATTGTTTGTTTGCGTGTGCTTTCTCTGGTGTTTGGTATTTGTGCGGTTTTGTGATTGTTCTTCATGCTTGGGAGATTCAAAGATTCCTCATCAGGTTGTTGTCGTAGGCACAACATTACTCTGTGTCAGGATCAGAATTGAGGGGAAAGCATCATTGGGGGTGATGGGAAAGGGCAAAAAAGGAAAAGAAAATATATAAAAAAGTGGTGGTTGGGACGAATCAATTTATGCTGACATGGATGATGCTGTAGAGAATAAAAATAGGGGTGAGTTTTTTCTAATTATGAAGGAAAGTAGGTGGCTGTTGCAAAATTTCCTATATAATTGTGTGTGTGGTGGACAAAAATCGGCTTACCATGGATCGAGCCCACCACAAGCGACTTGAGACGCTCTCCGAATGATACCTATTAGAACACACGAAAAAAGACACATTTCAGATTAGGAGCACCTGTATGGTGCCATCCTAAGACCCAGACATGAGAATCAGTAGGTGGAATGCAGGAAGGACCGATAAAGAAAAGTTTCCGGTATGGTGAAAGGTTGGACTAACACAGGGAACTGTTAGTGGATGGATGAACCAGCACAAGAATCTGCTGATGTAGTGGATAGACTAGCACAAGAAACTGCTGGTCTAATGGTGTATGTGTTCTCTGAGGATTAAGGAAGCAACCTTACTCTCCTTGAAGAAGAAGGATCATGTATATACCTGACAGGGATGCTGGCGTGGAGGCGAAATTGATGCACTCTACTGTAACTATACAGTCTGCACGTATTGAATTTGTTATAACGGCTGTGATTGATGGTGCTAGTTGATTGGTATTGCAAGTCGGACTGTCTATATCTGTCTGCACTGAAAGGAGCATTACACGTTATGAATGTAGGAAGGATGAAGTGGCGTGACGGTAGGCAGAGATCTCAATAGACTGATATTTGGTGATTCTGACATGGAGTAGAAGATTTTGGCAAGGGAAAGACCTCGGAAAGTAAAGATCTCAGAGGCATTGGGATGGATTATAAGATTTGTGAATTTCTCGGGGGAAGCACTCAGTTGCTTGACACGTGTCATTTCTTGATGTGAGTCAAATTTTAAGCACAGCAATATGCATTATAAATGAATTTAAAGTATTGTCTCTAAAAGATTGTTTTAGCAAAAAATAATTTTAATGAATATTAAATATCAAATATAAGTTTTATTGTTTGAAATATGTTTTGAAATTATTCCATACATATTAGTGCTTAAAAGATATTTTAAAAACTTATTTTGTGTTATTTGTAAGTTAAAATGAATTTAAATAAAGTTTTTAAAAGATTCAAAACTTATCATTTTCGACAGCCTTATATAGGACTTTCTTAAATAGATACTTAGTGCGCACAACACTAGATTTGAGCTAAATCATTTTCGATAACTATGTGCACGTTTTTTATAGTAATTTACAAAGAGTTCAATCTACTGTAGAACTAACTCATTTTTGACAGTTTTCTAAATATTTTCTATAACTGTCAAAAATCATTTCAACAGCTCAAAAATCATTTTTATAGTGTTTTACTTAGAGTTCAGTCTGTTACAAAACTGACTCATTTTTGATAATTTCTAAGTATTATTCTCTAATTATCAAAATCATTTTCGACGGCTCAAATATCATTTTCAACTGTGTTTTCTAGAGTGTTGGGTTAGCTGCAGAAGTCATCCGTTTTCTACTATTTTCTCTTTGTAAAATTGGCATAGTCGAAAGTGCTTTCGACAGTCAGTACATAGCTTTCAAAAATAAACTTCTGAGTTTGAAAAATATAGCCATTTGTTATCATTAATTATCAAAAATGAAATATCCAATGTCGACGGCTTTGGGCAGATTTATTTGTTGGTTTCTAATAACGGTTTCATTACGCCATAAAATTGAGCTTTTGCAAATATGTTCAACAACAATTTTCTGAGCTATTTGTTGGTCCGAAAAATTGAAAAAGCACCATAAATTTCTTTGTTGATTGTAAGGAGAATTACAACGGATCAACAATCCGATTATAAAAGAGGAAAGAATGATTGGATCTCCTTTTGTTTAGTGTCGGGTTTTTTGCGCAGCGGTGGAGAGTGAATTTTGTTCTCTATTGACGAGCTGAACCATAAGCTTGATTTTCATGTCTTCTTTGCTCTCTCTTGAAAGCACACTGGTGAAGTATAAAATCTCAATCAATGGCTTAAATCTCAAAGAGATTGCAAAACTTGAACTCAGTAAGGTCGTAGTGCTTTCTTTTCTCCTCTCTTGAATCTTCTTTTCCAGACAATGTATATTCAGAAGGCTTGTGCTCAGCTTTAGCCTTCTGTTGTTATTCAGCTTCAGGATTCATGTATCAAGCATGCCTATTTGCCCTCAACATCCCCGGGGGGTATTCTCTAGATATTCATACAGAATTTTTAGGGTGTAATGGGCCCTTAAATCTCTCAATAACTCCTCATTAAGTTGAGAAAATGTGAGTGTAATTGACTCAGTTAATTAATGTCTATTACAGCAGAAATATGGGTCTCACGTTAGATACAGACCTTGCTCTGATGTTGAGACGTTGAGCTCACAAACTCGCATTTAGTATTCAAATGCAGAGTTCACAGACTCACGTTGAAGTTGAAATGAAAAGCTACTCAGGCTCTTGTTTAGGTTGAAAACATGAAGCTACTCAAGCTCGCATTTTGATATTGAAACGTGACTCTGAGGTCCGCATTTTGAAGAGACACACGACCATCGCGTTAAGCATAGAATGCGACCCTCACATCCTGTTGTTGATGAAGTGCTACATCCATGTTTAGGTTTGAAACGCGGCCCGTGTTTGGCTGAAGTCTGTTTTTTGAGGCTTTGTCTTCGGTGATTTTAGACAGCCTACAGAATCTCCTTCAAAGTTTTTAAAACCCCTTGGTTGATAGGAAAGGATTTCAAAACAAATTATACTTCATATTATTTGGGCCTTCATGATTGGGCTGGCAATCTTTTGAAATGCTCGGAGTTTTATCTTGTCTTGATTCTGGTCTTTATGAGTATATTCACCTTGTAGCCTTCAGAAAAGATCATCTTAAGTATCCAGAAGTGCAGTCTGAAATATTTTTGAGCTTTGACTTACTTGTCGGTGTACTATTGAACCAGTTGAGTTGCTGATTTTTCTGCTAGTGTACTGTTAAACTATTTGCAGAAGTCAGATCTCAGTCAGCAAGTCTGTTGCATCAACTTTCCTTTCTATTTGGAACATCAGACAGACAAAAGCGATGAGTTTTGATTGCCAGAGGTAATGGTTAACTTAGCAATTGAACTTTGGATAACTTCACTGGGGAAGCTAAATAGGAAAGGAAGTTATTGTTAGAGGTGTGATGTTAACTTGATAGGGACTTGTTTTGCATGCTAGAGGTAACGATTAACTTAGCACTAAAATGTCTCATTTTCACTGAGAAAATCGAGGAGATAACTGTTAGAGGTATGATGTTAACATAACAGGAATGTGTGCTAGAGGTGTAATGTTAACTTTGCACTGAAAGATCTCATTTTCATAAAAAAATTGAGTAGATCACTGTCGTAGGTGTAATGTTAACTTAACAGTGAGATAAGTGCTAAAGGGTAGTGTTAACTTAACATTCGAGAGGAATACTGTCAGTGGTATGGTATTAAATTCTAGTGATTTATCTTGCAATTTAAGCAAGTTTGGTGGACTCGTCATTTACTAAAGAAAATTGACAAGTGAAAGTTATACTCCCTAGGGTATATTGAAGTTTTACTGTTAGAGGTGTGATTTTGAACATTACAAGTTCGATCTGTAATCATTTCGCTGGGAAAATAAAAAAAACTTTTGTAGACCTACCATTTCATGGAAGAGAATTGGAAGGGATTTTGGTGAGATTGGCGAGATTAATTTCATTAGGATTTTTAACAACGTTCAGCTATCAACGAATTTGGTATGCCTTTACCAAACTGTTTGAATTAGACTAGCCATTCTATTTTCCTCAGCATGATAAGTTGTCGAAGATTTTGTATTGGACTTAAAAGACAATGTGTTCCTCTATCCTTTAGTCATCAGAGGCGTAGGATTGTTATCTACAGATAACTTCTAAAATCTTTCTGGGAATTAAAAAGTATAAACTTTATGGGGAATTTACAAGAAAATTGTTATTCCCTATGAGTACTTATTTGATCAGAAGTGTGGTGTTAACTTGATCATGGATAGTACTTTTTTTTGGAGTAGTGCATGATGTACTTTAAGGTTTTTTATATCCATGGGGATGAGAAAAACAGATAGTCTTTTACATTATACCGATGGAATAATTTAGACTATTCAGAGGTAACTGTTGAACGTGACAGACATTGAAGTTAGATGATCTCGTTGCCCAATAGATTCAATGATACATGCTTTTGTAATTTTCCTGGCTTACTCATGCAACTATGTATTTTACTCGTTCATCTTGTAAAACTAGTTGCTTTTAGTGCGACTTTGAGTTACTCCTATTTAAGCTAGAAGTGTGTTTTGTAGTTTGTGACAGTAAGTCTCTACTAGTATAAACTATGTCATACTGCTTAAACATTAGAGCATTATATTGCAAAATTTCTCCACAAACACTTTGATTGACACTCCTTCTTTTGCTTTGTAGCAAGGAGAGTTTGCACAGATACTTCGGTGTCATCTTCAAAGAATCATGTCAGGAAGAGCTTCTCGAGGTTAACCTATTTCTTGATAGAACTGGAAGGAAGCTTCATGAATCATTCAAAGGAAACCCCTTTGAGGGTGTCAATGAATAAAATAGCCATGATGACATCTTTTGATACTACATTCCCTGTTTGAAATTTGAAGTAGTATATTTCATGGTTTGGCGAACTTATACTGTCAAAGAAGTGCAAATTCGGTCCCTTGAACCTAAAAGGATAGGGAGCTGAATCTCACTTGATCGGTATGGTCTGACCACCCTCACTTCTTTATTTTGCTTCAATTTGACATACCCTCTAGGTGTTTCTTAAGCTTAATCATCTTCTTGGCATGATTATTGATTAGTGTTTATATTTGCATATTTTCATCAGATTTTCACATTATCTAATAAAATTCGTTTACTAATAGGTTTTTCTTTATTTCTAAGTCCATGGCTTGAAGAAGAGAAGAGGCCCTAAACTCCAACATATTTGAGAATTTTTTTGAACCAAGAAGAAGCCCACAGTTGAAGCCTAGATGTTGAATCAGGGAACAAAAGTCAATGCATTTAATGCACCAACAAGCCTCACTCCCTAGCACCAGTCTGCACGCGCTGGCACTGGTAGACTGGCGCCAACATTGCCGCAGAAACGCGTGCCAGGCCACGTTTTCGCGGCAATCGGCGCCGCTCTGCCAGTGCCATGGGCCATACTTCCCACTCTGTCCCCCCATGCTGTTGTGCCTATAAATACTTCTCTGGATTTCCAGAGAAGGAGATATACAGAGAATAGGAGTTTTTGTTAGTTGATTGTTGTATTTTCTTTGCTTTCTTGTATTTCTTCTTTGTTTCTTATATTAGCATAGCCATTAGAGAGAGAGAGAGAGAGAGAGAGAGAGAGAGAGAGAGAGAGAGAGAGAGAGGGTCAAGCTTGTATCTTAAGGTGACAATCAAATACAAGTGAAGTTCTTTCTTTACCACATTGTTCTTTGTGTTTACCATACTTTTACTTGCACTAGTTAGTATATTCTCTTCCTTTTTTCTTCACTTTTATTTTCATTAACCATGTCTAACTAACTTCTTTAAACATGGCTAACTAACTATTAACACACTAGCCTCTAGTAACTTTCTTGAACAACCATATGAATTATAAGTGTTAAGCAAGTGTGTGCAAACAAGACCTATGATATCTTATGATGAGGGTTTTAATTCTAATTACTAATAAGTAGACTCACTTTCTTATTTCATGCTTGACTCCTAAGTTTTAATGATCTATAGAAGTTGTTAACTCTACTTGATTTTTGTAAGTTAATGGAACTTCCATGCATCCTTGTCGATACCAATAGAGCATTTGTTTCTTTCTCCATGCTCGCTTCAAATGGATCTTAATGGAGGAATGTTCGAGTTTTGCTGTATGTGAAGCAAGGTGATTGGAGAAACTTCCATTCGATCTACCACGTGAAAAGTTCTTATACACAAGGTTTATGATTGCCTATGATCTATTGTGAGACTATGTCTTCAAGAAGTTAGAGGTTAGTGGGAGCAATTAGTAGAAGGTTAGCCATGCATCTTTTTTCATTTCTAAAAAATACAAAACACTTTTTCAACACCAAAATATTTCAAACCATCTCTACAATCTTTCTAGTTTTTCTTTCAATTCATTCTTTAAACAAAAAAACATCTTTTCTATGAACAAGATGACCACACATCAAGCTTCTATCAACTCCCCTCCTTGTGGACATGACCCATATAAGCCACTTCACTATTATGGAAGAATAGCTAAAGCTGCCACATCGACTATCTCTCTTTTACTTTTTCTTGTGTATGCTTTTTAGCGATCAAATTTTAGCGCCGTTGCTGGGGAGGGGTAATGATTTTCTTGTTATTACTAAAGATTTCTCTTTGTTTTGTGCAGGAGGAGGAGTCAAGGGACTAACGCTGTAGTTGACCTACACTTGCTTGATAAAGAAGAGAACTTTTGCCCTCGGAAAAGCCTCGCATGCGAGACTTTTTTAATTGAATTACTCATAAAATTCTCTGTAGGGTTGCAGATAATTGCGTAAAAAATTACTTTCTACATATAATAGTTTCTTGTATGACTCACCTATGCATTGTTATAACTCAACAGAAATCTAATTGAAAATTTGATTAGACTTTTGCATTTAGAGCACGTGTCTATTTCAATTCATTTCAATTATGTTGAAGAGTGTGCTAGAGAAAGGTACTATTTGATGGGGGAAAATTGAGGGTGTGTATACTCTTTATTTGACTGTAAAGAAAGTTACAACAACAATCAAAACTCTCGATTACAAGAGAGAGAGATATTCACGCTCAAATCTTCTCTTTGTTTAATGCTGGCTTCTTGATGTGGTGGTGGAAATTGAATCTTGTTTTCCGTTGAGCGGGTGAGTGTCACAGTACTCTGGGAACCTTCTCTTTGGACTGTGGACGGGAGTAGCACAGTCTCTTGTCCAGTAAAATTTCAAAGAGATTTGAGGCAAAAAAAACTTATACTCAGCATGTGCTAGAAGAGTTAAACTCTTAAGTATTTCTCAGCTAGAGGCCCTGATCGAGATTTCCCCAAAATCGACTAAAAACTTCTGACCCTCTTCAATGGCGAACTGAGCTATTTATAGGGGTTCATGGGGTAAAAAATGTGCCCTAAAACCCTCCATAATGGGGGTTAACTCCCTCATTATGTAGGCAGTAATTGACCCAGTAATGAGGGCAGTTATAACAGAGACGCAGGGTCCTCTGTAGTTGAAACACGGGCTTCGAGCCTTACATTTAGCCGTTGAGGTAACGTTTGAGCTTCGCATTCGGTTGAAATGTGAGCCTCAAGTCCTACGTCAAGCCCTATGTGGGACGCGGTCTTCGGGCTCTACATCCTGATCAATGCAGTGAAGTAGAGAAGCGGGTTTTGACCCTCACGTCTTAGTACTGCAATGATGCTGAGACACGGCTTTCAAGCTCTACGTCTTGGTTATTTAGCAATGTTGAGACGCGGATTTCAACCTTCGCGTCTTAGTGCAGCGCGTGTGGGTATGGTTAGCCTTACGTCTGGAGTTTGGACTTTGCTTTCTGATGACTTATCCTTAGTGATTTTTGGACAGTCTACAGAACCCCTCTAAAGGTTTGATATTCCGCGGTTGACTGGGGATAGATTTCAAATACTTTAGATTTTGGTTGAGTTTATAGTTCTCTTGATTGGACTGACAATCATTTGAGATGCTCTGAGCTTGATCCTGTCTGAAATATGGTCTTCGTGAGAGTACTATAAAATCCTTTGAAGCCACCAGAGATGATCGTTGTGAGTGTCTAGATACGCAGTTCAGACCTCCTCGGTGCTCTGAGCTGGTTGTTCGTGCACTGTTGAACCAGGGATAACCAGTCGTCTGCTTGTGTCAGTGTACTATTGAACTGATTTATAGAAGTGAAAATTGAATGCAAGTCTTGTAGACGCAGAGGTCATATTGCTTTAGAGACGCAATCCTCATTTGAAGTGGGGACGCGTCTATTACTTTGCTGAAGAGGCAGACCGTTGGTCTTTGAAGTGAAGACGCAGCTATCACTCTGTTGAGGAGATGCGACTTTTTGGGGGACACAGATTTTAAAGTGAAGATGCAGCTCTCACTCTATTGAATAGACGCGACTTTTGGAGAGACGCAGGTTTTAAGCGCGAGACACGCATTCTGGGCCTATTGCCACGTGTCTGGCGAAGTTAAGGGGACATCTTTTTCTTAACGCGCGTATTCGCGTCCGTTCAAGATGCATGCCACGCGTCGGGTGAAGATGGGCCTCGAGACATGCGCCGCGTATCTCTGCGGATCACTATGTCTATAAAAA